>WNGS01118446.1:0-16407 GCA_020271785.1 Procambarus virginalis
AAGGAAGCTAGCACCTAGATGGCGTGGACCATACAGAGTAATTAAGAAGCTTGGACCAGTTATTTTCTGATCAGGGGAATTTTTGATGACCAGGGTGACACAACTATTCATGTCAACAAATTAAAGTGTTACGTTGCCAGGGAGGAACTGGAACTGCCTTCAGCGATTCCCATTCCTGACCCTTCTGAGTTGACTGACCCAGCTGGGATTGCCCAGGAAGGAGAGGAGGACCTTCTGTCAACTCTCATTGGTACCCAGGGTCAGCCTTGTCACCCTATGTTAACGAGGTCACGGGCGAGGCAGGGAGAGTTTTAGTAAGTTGTCTTGCCCCTTAGCAGTTTTTATCAGAGTTCTTAAACTGGCAATTGTTTTGAGATTTTGTCATGGAATGTATTCAGAGTTCATGCCTTACCTACTCTTGGGCTGTACCCTGTCACCAAAGCCCAGGGGAGAGTCCTTGTTTCCGCCAGTCGGAGTGTTAATCTGTCTTCCCCAGGTCTGCTTGTCCACACCGCTCTGTCCCCGGTACCTGCTACTCGTGAACCAACATTGAGGCCAGAGGGGTCACCCCTCTGGTACAGTGGAGAGGGGGTTACGTTACACCCCACCCCCTCCCAACAATCCCAGTAACCCACCACACGGTTACCTGGGAGGGTGATAGTTACACCATTCACCCAGCCGACACCTCTCACCACACGAGGTTGTCCAAGCCCGAGTTCAAGCCAGCAGAGCACAGCTGTCCAGATGTCAACGTACCATGGTGGGCTCCAGTCTTGCAGTTCATCATCAGAAGCACCCACCTGCCTGCTGCGACACACCGTGCAGGCACACCGGAAGTGGAGGCGCGAGGTCAACAAGCGGGTATGCCGGCAGCAGTCACCTATCAGTTCCCCTCGTCCTTGGGGATGCCACATCACTGACTCCACCAAGATGCGCAACGAGGCGGTCACATTCCAACAGCACCTCCCTACTGAGTGTGTTTGACTCGCCAATAGGGGTGCACGTTTCGCACCATCGGCCCAAGGTCAGGCACATTAGGGCATGCGCGATAAGGCGTACCGGCTCAGTAGAATGTGACACAAGCAACGCCTGTACAGTGATGGGCCCCAGGAGCTGAAGTCGGGATCCACCTGGCCTGCCGCCACGCCACCCACGCCTCAAAACCTGCACCTGCTTACTTCTGTTGCAAGACTTCGTTGACGTCACACTCTCTGCCCTGCTGTCACGACTCCTGCTCTGTAGCTGCTGTCACTCATCATCGACCTTCAGCTTCAAGCAACTGGATGTGAGATGTGCTTCCATACATCTCTCCCAACACCGTTCACCTGTGACCGGCCACGTCCCCGGCCGCGGTCACTCGCCGCTGCTCTTCACGCCACCACCTTCGAGCAGTTGGGCAGCTGGACGAGGAGTCTGTCACCAGTAGACTCGCTCCGTCACCAGACGTACCCCAGAGCTGTTGCAAGAAGATCTCAGGGTATATGCAGGCATCATCGACGGGCAGACGCTGGACCTTCAACAGATCTCCAACATCAGATCTCCAACATCAGATCTCCAACATCAGATCTCCAACATCAGATCTCCAACATCAGATCTCCAACTTCAGGTCTCCAACATCAGGTCTCCAACATCAGGCCACCACGCGAGAGTATAATGGATGCGCAATAGAAAACGCGTATATGAACATGAACATTGATGTGTCAGGATCTACGAATGATGGTTCAGAGAAATGACTCTATTATTAACGGTGTCAAATAGTTTTGTCGAATCAGTTGGAAAAGTGTTACATTTATGTGGATGTAAAAGAAACTAGACCTAGAAAAGTGGTCCTAGACAGTGATCTTAGCTAGATGACTTGGGTCTCTAGCACTAACTTTATCGTGAAAATTTATTATTATTTTATTTCATGTATGTGTCTATGTGATAAGTCTGTCCTGGTGATGAGTGTCCAGGTTCCCTGTTTGGTACCAGTGTTGGGTACATATTTTTTTTGTATTATTTGCATGCCTTTATGTGTCAATAAAATGTTGTAATGTTAAGAAATGTTTCTGTTGTGGTAAGAGGTAGTCTTACTTTCAGTGTGTGCAGGGTGCATGGAGATTGACCCTGGCACTGTTGTCTTGTGCGGTATTGGATTGGCCGACAAGTGTTCTGTAACGTACGGTTCTGTTGCAGAGTTTTGATGTCAGTTGTTTTTGTAACCATGTTTTATAACTTGTATAACTCATAGGTTTGGCTGTGGGTCATGAGGTACCCAGCAGAGGTTTAGGGTATAATGTTACCTGTTATTTTTTTTAATTACTTCATTTTTTATGTTAGAATAGGAATGTTACATATATTTTCATGTTGTTGATCATTTTATTTGTGTATGTTTTGTTCTTCAGATCTTCTGAGGAAGGCTTGCTAGCCTGCCTAGTGTGCAGGCAGGATGTGTCATTGGATCATAGTATTCCTTATTTGTCATGTATTACTTGTATTTTTTAACGTTATATGATTTTTAGTTCTAAGTTTCCTGTTCCATTTGGGATATTTTTTTAATATTTTTTTATATATATCATGCTAGTTTTAAGGCGATCTTTGTTTGGGTCTTCCAGCCTTCAGGGGAAGCCTTGCTGGACTGCCTTGTGTGCAGTCGGGATTTGTTTTTTATATACTTTTGTCATATTATGATCTTCGCAATTGTTTCATGTGTGAGGGTGTCATTGCTGGTACTTTGCCAGGATTTTTTTTTTGTACTTTTGTTTCTTCCATTTTACATTTATGTATTGTTCTTACTGAAGTGTTACTGTATAATGTACTTTGCATCATGTTAATTTAGTTAGTTTACTTTTATCAAAATGTCACTGGCAATTTTTTTTTATTTTTCTCTTTTAGGGTTAAGTTGTGGTATTTGGGATGAGTTAGGATAAGACAAAATTGTGCTTAATTTCATACACACGATTTTGTCTTAACTCCGGGGAAAGGGAGCTGTAACACCCATGACCCCCCACCCCCCTCGAGAGCTCAACCAGGGAAGTCTGCTCCAAGAGGTCAGCCCAGATGCCCTCCGGTTTTCTTGTATGTTGATTAAAAATTCCTGGGTTAGTCTTATTCAGCACAAGTTTCAAGTATGTAATAATTCATGATACTCTTGTCAAGAGGGTAAGGGACAGACTCCAGATCCTCATGTGTAAACATGCTTGGATTTCCCCCTTTTACCAGGTCAAAGGGTCAGCCATACACGTAATTAATAAGTCCTCTCTTGAAACAGTTTATGGTTTATGTCAAACAAGTTTAATGATAAATTCTTGAGTGTTTGTACACGTGTGGCCGCCCTCTTATTGCTTGGTGTAGGTTTCACAAAAAAATCTTCCCCCCCCCTTTTGTAATGGTGTATATAGGGGCCTGTAGAGCCAGGGGAGAGACAGAGAGTACGGTGCTCCCGGATCGAGGCCGGTTCTGTGACGATCTCCCACAGGCCTGGAGAGACAGTGTGCACCGGACAGAGAGACAGAGGTCTTGTTTAAGGTAATGTGTGTGATCTCTGTAATTTTGTTCCATGTCTAAATTTCTTAACTTGTTGCCAGTGTTAGAGTAGGAATTATCGTGGTGTTTAGTATAATTTGGTATCTCAATAAACTCATGTTAAATTTCCCATCTGTGTCAATTGTTGAATCCTCTTAGAATCTTTTGATATCGTGGCTGACAACCGTCTCATATTTAATGACAGTTATAGAAAGTACTCTCCAAGCCAAGCAATGTTTCTTGCCTCGTTGCTTGATTAGTCTCAGTGGTCAAAGGCAGGATGGTGGCAGCGTATTTAATCCTGTGTAGCATTTCCTTGTTGACAGTGTACCCTTGATCCGGTGTATCATCATATGTCAGCTCATATTACAAGTGTTCAATAACAAGTGTTACCAAGTGCAACTGATAGGAAGTGTTACTCAGGATAAGAAGTGTGTACATTTATTAGTTTAGTATTCATTATAGAAGGTCACAGTGGTGACTATTTCTCCAAGTTTTACATTGGGTAGTCATAGCCAATGTTACAATGGCAATAGTAGTGGTTGTCAATGTTACATTGTTACGTAAGGTATGGTGACAATAAACACAAACACTAAGATAATATATATATATTTGGTCGAGTATACAGAAGTACGCAGGTGATACTTTGGTGTAAGTTGAGCGCACTGAGCGTCGGTACAGTATCTCGCAAGTGTCTGTTCTAGACCACACTTGAAAGTAGACTATAGTTATTATTCTGTTGTTGTTGTTTTAGATTAAGCTACTCAGAACAATAAGTTCCAGTAGCACGGGCTATGGTGAGCCTGTAATTGGAGGCTCTTTGGAGCCATTAGCTGTATCAGTGGCTGATACTAGAGATCTGGCGACGGATGGGGGTCTTCATGATGGTTTTCAGCCTGGAGGGCTAGCTATACCAGTTATGGAGCTGGTGGGATTAGTGTAGACCTCTAGGTTTTCCGTTTTTTCTTTGCCTGCGACTTTGGCTGAGCAGTGCTGTCATTGGAGTCTGGTGAAGTGGCCTCCATGAAAAAGTCTTGAACCGTGTATGTGTCGTATTTGTGATGCGGCGCTGGAGCTCCTACTATGATTTCCTCGTCTGAGGTGTCCGTAACCTCCGTTGTGGGCGTTTTTGTCTTTCGCCTCGCAGCCTTAGGTAGGCTTAGGTGCCGTTGATTGGTGGTTGTAGCTCTTTCAGGAGCTCTGGTGGTGCTGTTATCGTTTGTAGACAGCACGTCTGCTGAGATAGTGATGGTAGGAGTGTTGGGAGCTGGAGAAGGAATTACCTCTGTTTGTGTCGCCAGGGTCATGGGCGGTTCTGGAGTCAGTGTTGAAGTTGACCGCATGGTCATCCTGGTGGTAGTCTCCGGAGTGGTAGAGGAGGCAGTGAGACTTACGCCAGTGGCTATGATGGGGGCCAGGCCATTGTCAATGTATAACGTGTTTAGTTCACTGACAAAGCGCTGGTTGTCTGGTCCTGCAATCCTTTCCGCTAGTCTAATAAGATCGGGGATAATGCCAGCACGTGATACAGGGGGCTGTGAAGGAGCATGTGGGACCTTGGGTCCCCAATGAGAAGACTGTGTCGCCTGCTGGGAGGAGCCACATGTTGGAAAGACCGGAAAGTCTTCTGGTCGATTAGTGAAAGCTAAGGTGGTGGGTTGAACGCTTGGGGCTCAGGTAGAGGAGGTAGAAGGGTTGTTTCTCTTGGCTTCAACCTGGGCCTTGATGCTTTCCTGTCTGCGGGGGCAACGGTAGGAAATTGTGGGGTGATTGCCATCACAGAGCAAGCAGCGATGGACTGTTGCCTTGCATATGGAGTAGTGATGGTCCAGTGGGCACAGGCTGCACCTCTGGACAGGGTGCTGACACTTGTTGGTCGGGTGGGAGAGCTCGTAGCACTTAAAACACTGCTGGAGCTCATGGTATCGTTCCTTTTTTATTTGGTGGGGTGGTATTTTTAAGCCGAAGCAGTAGAATCCTTGTGTGGCAGCCTGGGTGGCCACAGCTATGGTGGTGAACGTAATCTTCATTGATGTTTTGTCGGTGTTGCAGAACTCCAGGTTGAATACAGCCAGGTTTGGATTTTCGTCCTCGATATTGTCCTTGATATGATGTTGAGGTTGGTCAGCGATCCACTGGCTGGTCCTGCTGATAAAAACAGTTCTTCCGGCCAGGAACTGACGTGGGAAGTGAGGATGTAGGTGGTGCTCTTTACGAAGAATGGCATCGTTAGTCAGGAGTTTTTCTAGCTCCTCTTCACATGAAAAGAAGAACACGATATCTTCACCTTCCTAACTAATGTCAGTGGGTTCGAGGCCAGTAACGTCCTTCAGGACCTTTAAAATATTGCTTCTCCCGATAGCATGACCGTCAAGTGGAGTAGCTCTGACCTTAAGACGTTTGGGTCGCATTGTGACCACACTGCTCCATGTGGTGTGGTGAGTGGTGTCAGACTGGAGCATTGCCTCGGTGGATTGATTGATTTATAAAGATTAAGCCACCTAAGAGGTGGCATGGGCATGAATAGCACAAATTTTTTTTGTTTTTTTCAGTAATTCTTTTCAGTATTCTGAGGTTGCATTTAATCATCAAGCTGTTATCGCGGGGAGGATACTGCTTCACAGTCTTTATGAGGGTGTCCAGCTGCTGGACACCTTTGTTGACCAGCAGCAGAGTGGCTGTGTTGATGGCTTCAGAGTGGCCACTGCAAGATTCAGGAACCCTTAAAGCTCTTCTAAGGTCGTTGGTTGCTTCACATTCCAGAAGATAGTTTATTTATTTATATATTTATGCATATACAAGAAGGTACATTGGGAATGTAGGGATACATAATATGGTAATTACAATCTTGTAAAGCCACTAGCACGCGCAGCGTTTCGGGCAGGTCCTTAATCTAAGAAAATTTTAAGTAGGTAAATACTTGCAAAATTTATATATAAAAAAAATGAAAACAGTTACATGACAAGAAAAAAAATGAGAGAAAATTGTAGGTACAGTATATTAAAGCACATAGGTAGCTAAGATTGATTGCAATGACAGCTTGAATGGTAGTTGACAAAAATTGGTAGGCACAATACAGCATATGGCTAGCACATAAAAGAAGACAGCAATAAACACAATGATAAGGTTGTTTGGGTTAAATACATAAAAATTAGGAGATTGGTTAACACTAGGTACAGAGCAAATTTAAAGCTCAGTGTAGTAAACTAAGAAGATGAAATTAGGTACTTTTTAGTTTTGCTTTTAAATAAGGCAAAAGTTTTACAGTTTTTCAATTCACTAGGGAGTGAGTTCCATAGACTAGGTCCCCTAATTTGCATAGAGTGTTTACACCGATTAAGTTTGACCCTGGGGATATCAAAGATATATTTATTTCTGGTGTGGTGATAATGGGTCCTATTACATCTGTCCAGGGAGAGTTTCAGAGCATGGTTTGCATTTAGGAACAGGGTTTTGTAAATGTAGTTGACACAAGAGAATGTGTGAAGGGAGTTGATATTTAGCAAGTTTAGGGATTTAAACAAGGGAGCTGAGTGTTGTCTGAAAGCAGAGTTAGTTATTATTCTGATAGCAGATTTTTGCTGGGTGATGATGGGCTTAAGGTGGTTTGCAGTGGTAGACCCCCATGCACAGATACCATAATTAAGATAGGGGTAGATTAGTGCATAATATAGTGAGAGGAGAGCGGAGTTAGGATCATAATATCTGATTTTGGAGAGTATACCAACTGTTTTAGAGACTTTCTTAGTTATGTGCTGTATGTGGGTACTGAAGTTGAGTCTCTTGTCTAGGAATAGGCCAAGAAACTTGCCATCATTTTTATTACTGATGTTAATAGTGAATAGTTAATAGTTGAATGTTAATAGTTAATAGTTAATAGTTAATAGTTAATAGTGAAGTAATGGCTTTTCTGTGACAGTTTGGCAGAAGATGCACTCTCTCTGTCGGGGTTCACCAATCTCCCAGTTGCATCTGTAACCTAGACGTAGTCAATATAACCTAACTGCTATTTCCCTGTGGATTCCTTTTGGGATATTTAATCTTTCTAATTTGGTTGCCTGAAGATACCATGTTGCAGAGGGCGAACCTTCAGCTATTCTCTGGTGTAGGTAGGCTTTGTTGAGGTGTGAGAGCTTTTTGGTGATGGTGTTTTTTATGTTCTTTAGGCTGTGTTGAATTGTTTTATGTATCACTGGATGACGAGTTGCCAGTTTAGCAATTTCATCAGCTTTCTCATTTAATGGGATTCCAACGTGGGATGGGATCCAGTTCAAGGTTATGTTGAGTCCTTTGCCTTTAGCGACTGCTCCAAGATACAAAATGGTGGTAATTATTTCCACGTTATCTTTCCACTGTTTTTGTCCTAGTATTTGAAGTGCAGCTTTTGAGTCTTTGTGTATGATTGCATTTTGAGTGTTTTGTGCAATCACATATGCGAATGCCTGTTGTATGGCAAACAGCTCAGTTTGGGTTGATGATACTAGTCCTCCCAGTCTCCAATATGCCTGTATGCTGGCCGTGCAAAGAGCAGTTAGTTTAGTTCATTTATTATGCACCCCATACCCATCTTGTGGGCGGTAGTGGAAAGGGTTACAGAGGCACATAATGGGCTCAGGGACTGAACCCCACAATTCATTTAGCTAAGCAAGTTACAATCTTGATGAGCTAGTTACAAAAATCAATATAAGTCGTCACATCAACAATGGGTTCGACATCGACCTCAAGTACAGGTTCTAAATTAAGCAACTGACATATGTGTAACATCTAGAAGTCTCGTGCAAAGAGCAGCGCCAGCACTCTCATATTCTGTGTCAACCGATCCGTCTGTGAAGATGTGGGTGGCTCCTGCTACTGCTATGCTATACATTTGCTCTTCTATTATGCGCCTTAGGATTGTCGGATCATAGGCAGCCTTTTTCATTGGGAGACTTTCTATTACTATTTTGAAAGTAGGCTCTTCCCACGGTGCAGAAGGAGTGTAATTTGGGTGTGGATGATCACCCTCTCTATCGAGAATCATGCTTTTTAAATGTAGTCTGTTTAGGACTTTTCCTGCTCTTGCAGCCCAAGAGTTTCCATTGTTTTGGCCTAGTCCAACCACCAAGGCCTGCCGTACTGGGATTGGATCAGAAGAAATAATTATCTTACTGATAATTGTAGCTGTCCTTTGAGATATTCTTTCCTGTAGAGAGGGCAAACCCGTCTCCAGTCTAAGTGTTTCAAGCCTGGTCCACATGGGGGCTCCCAGTGCGGCTCTCATAGCATTGTTTTGGGCAACTTCAAGCTTTTTCCACTGTTGGTGTGATAGATTTGTGAGTGCAGGTGCGGCATAATCGATCACTGATTTGACTGCCTGTACATAGTATGTGCGAAGGACTTGCAGATTGGCTCCTCCAGAGAGGGAGGTTAGTGACCTGAGGATTGCCGTCCTGGCCGCAGTTCGCTCTCTCAAGTAAGTGACCTCAGCATTAAAATTCATGTGTGTCCAGGATTATTCCTAGGTACTGATAGGTGTCCACCCATTCGATTGGTTGACCATGTACTGTGAGTTGGATGTTGGGCTTCGCTATTTTTATGGGCATGGCTTTTGACTTTGAGGGGTTGAGTTTGATCCCAATCTGTTTTGCCTCTTTACTGATGCAGTCTAAGCATTTGGGTGCAAGGCGCGCCGCATCCCTTCCTTTTATGATGATGACAAAGTCGTCCGCGTAGTTTAGCAGCCTGCAGTGATGTGGAAGTTTCAACCTCATTATTCTTTCCATTAAACAGTTGAAGAGAAGAGGGCTGAGAATACCTCCTTGCGGTGTACCATTTTCATGTCTTTTGTACTCAGAAACTGTGCCATGAAGTTTTACTCTTGCTTCTCTGTTTATGAGACAGTTTTTGGTCCAGGAGAGCAGGTTGCCTCTGACCTCTTTGTCAATGAGGCAGCAGAGAATAGCTGGGGCGCTAGCCAGTTCAAAGGCTTTTTCGAGGTCCAGGAATATCAGCATTCCTGGTCTGTCATTCAAGTGGGCTAACAGAGTTGTAATACATTCCACTGTGCCAACCCCTTTTCTATAGGCATACATATCATGGTGCAGTTTAGGCATTTTCCACTCCAGTCTGTTGAGTGCCATTCTGTCAGCCGTCTTGGCTGCACAGCTTTGGAGAGAGATGGGCCTGGGATTAGCTGGATCTTTGGGTTTTGGGATCGGTACTATGTCTGCTCTATTCCAAGCTGAAGGTCTAGTTTGAGAAGTCCAGGCTAAATTAATTAACCTTAGGTATGCAGCGTCTCCCTCTGGGCCGAGGTTTCTAATCATTTTATAGGTTATTTTGTCGGCTCCAGGGGATGTATCCTTGGAGTTTTTCTTAGCCCGATTGAGCTCATCCAGTGTGAAGGGGGCATTAGTGTCAGAGACTTCTTCACATGCTGTAAGGATTCTGTGCCACCTTTCTTCCTCTAGTCCGGTCTGTACTGCTAATACATCTGGTGGAAGTTGATTGCTGGCTGCTCTCTCTGCAAACCTGGTTGCCAGTACTTCGGCTTCCTGTTGAGGATCCTTGGGGTGTGGGGCTTTAGGTGTTTTATTCCCTTTGGCCCGGTGGATTTGCTGCCACATCTCTCCGAGAGAGGTGTGTTCATTCAGGTGTGAACACCATTCCAGCCACTTTTGTTCTTTTATTAGTCTGGTCTCTCGATGTACATGTTCCTTGACCTCACAAAGTAAGGACCTGTTGCGGTCACTTGGATGCTTTTTGTATAGCTTTCTTGTTCTGTTGAGTCTATGGTTGAGTTCTTTGACACGTTCGCAATAGTACCAATGATCTTTATGGTGTCCGGTGGACTGTTTTTTCAGTGGGATTGAGTGGTTGGCTGCACTTTGAATCACTTTGACAAATTCTTCTTCTGCCTGATTAATGTCTCCGGGAAGATCATAGTTTCTATGCCACTCTGAAATGAGGTTTTGAAATCGGTCCCAGTTTGCTAAAGCAAAGTTCCAGGCTTCAGATGGAGGCGGAGGTGGAGTGGGTAGGTCTAACTTAAGATCAATTTGGACCCCATAGTGGTCGCTTGTGAGTGTGGGCTCAACTGACCATGTCGCTACATCTCTTAGGGAGGCTGAAACGAAGGTTAGGTCTAATCTGCCTCCTTGGATGTGGGTAGGTTCATTCTTGTTTAGGATTTGTATTTCTGGAAGCTGGTCTAGTAGGTGTGCAATGTGAATGCCGGCTTCGTTTGTTGTGTTCGAGCCCAGTGCCAATCGATGATGGGCATTAAAATCTCCACAAATGATTGTGTTTGTTGTTGTCGCGTGTCCAAATAACACAGAGAGATCCATTTCGGCATGTGGAGACCTGTACACATTAAACACTTCAAGTGTGTCGTGTCTTAGCTCAATGGTTACTCCCATTACCTCTGTCCCTGCTCCACAATCAGGTGGGCTGGTTATGGACTTGGAGATCAGGTCACATTTTACATAGATTGCACATCCCCTGGATTGCCCATTGATCCATGGAAGGAAGAAGCCTCGATAGCCTGAGATTTTAGGTTCTAATCCGGCTCGAAGCAAGCTCTCCTGTAGTATCAGGATGTCTATGCCCTTGGTTACTGCTATGCATTGCAAGTGTTGCAATTTAGTGCGCAGTCCTTGCGCATTCCATTGCAGGATCTTTAGACCTCTAGGTTCTTGGAATTTGCTGATAATTCCGTGGTATCCATGGAGTCTGATGAACACGCCATGGAAGTTGCAATTGGTGTATAGGTTCTTAGTGGACCTGAAATTGACTCATCAATGTCGCTTTCCGACGATCTAGACTCTATCTGTTTTTTAGAGGGGTGTCTCCTGCCCTGCTGTCTTGAAGGTGAAGATATTACATTTTCGAATCTCTTGAGTTTGTGCTCAATTGTCTTCCGAGTCTCTGTGGTTTGCTTGATTCCATGTGATGACAGCAGACTTTCGATCAACTCCGTGACCAGAGTTTTGAGCATTGGCCAGAGAGCGTCTATTTCTGTGGGAGCACTATTTAAAGCTGTGCAGGTTTGGGGCCTAGTAGCTTTTAGACCCTGCTCAGTGGTAACTTTGACACTAGAATTGTTTTTCCTAATGGCCCCAGTGTGCTTACTGGATGAAATGGGAGGGCGACTGCTTTGAACATGATTCTTGTGTCCTCCATCTTTCTTTTTTTCCTGTACGGGGGTCTTCACACCCTTCACCATGGCGGATGGTGAAGGGCCGTGTGCCCCCTCTTTCTGAATGGGTAGACCCCACGCGGTTTTAGTGGGCAGGGGAGCTGGTATTAGTTTTGGTGGGGGCTTCGGCTCTGCTGTAGGCGTGGTGGGGTTTGTTTGAAGCCTTTTGAGCCTTTCAGGGCATTTCAAGTTCCAGGCGTGATGTGCCTTGGAGCAATTTGGGCACTTTGCCTGAACAGGGTGGTTTGCCTTGTGTCTATCAATGCATATTTTTGTGTCATGGGGCTGGCTGCAGACTCCGCACCTCACTGGGCGTTGGCAGCCATCTTTGTGATGTCCAAATCTCTGACATCTGAAGCATCTTAGGGGCTCTGGGGTGTAAGGCCTGTGTTGGAATACGCCCCAGATTCCAAGGTCAAGTTTCTCCGGTATCCGTCCTCTAACTGTGAGAAGAACTTGTCGGGTTTCCTGTTTTGTGGTTCTTACCTGGCATCTCTCTGCTGACACCACATAGTTCAGCTTTTCGAGATGGTCAAGGGCCATATGCAAGGGATAGTGGAGGACAATGATTTTTCGTATTTTATCCTCAGGTTTCAGTTCCTCACATTTTGTGTAATTTTTCAGAATCGTAGCGGCCGACTCGTCTTTAGGTCTCAGAATGTATTCACCTCTGAGATTAGGTTTTGCTCTGATCTGGAGCTGGGGGTACTCTTTTTCGAGGTCTACTACAGTGGCGTAGGAAGACTTACCTTCGGTGTGCTGCACTTTGAAGATTGGCAGTGGAGATTTAGTCTGAGGAGCTGGAAGAGCTGGAGAAGCTGGAGTGATTATAGGGCGATGGGTCGTCATGGAGTGGCTTGTCCTGTTTGCCTTATTCACGTGATGCCACTCGCCGTCACTTTCAGAACTTGTATCCAGTATAGATGGTCGTTTTCTGCACTGAGCAGCATTGCTGGATCGATTATAACTCAATTGGAATTCCATAATGAAATTTTCAAATGATCACTTGTGGAGTGGTCTGGTGAGTGAAGGTGATGCTCTGTGCTACTGGAGACAAAGTCAGCGTGGAGTTGGCTCACTGGGTGAACTGTGGCGGTGGCACGGTAGCGAGCTGGCATGTTCCTACTTATAGCAGCCAGCTCCCGCTCTGCCACCTCGAACCCCCTCCACATCCGTGGGGCTCACCGCAGCGACAACGTCCGACACGGGGTCGACCTTGTACATCCTACGTCAGCTAAGCAGGATGTTGTTGCTCTGCCACTTTGAGGCCGCCTCGCGGCCAGCGGGCCTCGCCCTTCGGGGGAGGGGGGGGGGTGTCAGGCCAGCTGGCCTGCGGTGGGGGTGCAGCGCCGGTCCCCGAGTGTCCCGCTGTCCGCAGCTAATACTTTGCCCAGTCTAGGTGCTAGTAAGCCCTACCTTTAGTCAGGAAACCCTTCTACTTATTCCTGATCGGCCTCTGTTAAGTGTTATGTGGCCTATTCACTTGATTGAACATTTGTGAACTGACCGTTATAACTAGTTTTATATAATTACATTACATTGACATTAGGTTTCTGCAGAACGTGTTTACCATGTCACTAGGCTAAGCTTACTCACTTAATACGGGTGTACATTTTAAGTTAAATATTAGTACTCAGTAGACATGGGTATGTTACATTTGTTCCTACTTATATTATATTTACATGTTCTGCAGAATTTAATTTATCATCTCCAATTTGTAATAAATAAGCCCCAAACTGTTGGCGTCTTTTTCCCCCTGAGCAGAAAATAAAGATGCTTAACGCAAATGTAAGAGACATGAGTAGAGAGTACCGGAGACATCCCACTGAAAGTAACCAAGAGTTGTTTAAAACTGTGTGTCAAGTAGCCAGGTAAGAGAAGAATAAAGAGCGGGAAAGACAATGGCTTGAGTTCACTAGCTCTATTGGACGGGAAACATCTGCAAGACAAGTGTGGGCAAAAATTCAGATAGCTATTGGGGCACAACCCGGCCTGCGGCTCACAAAGACCTCCAGGGTAAGGCTGAAGAACTAATTCACAAGTGGAGTGAAGCAGCATCTTCCTCCTCCCTCCCTGCAGAAATCAGCAGGGAACAACTCCTGCGGCATGATGACAGAAGAATTAGGATAACAAGAGCACTGTCTAGTGATGACGAATATGGGGAACCAATCACAGCCCAGGAAGTAAGGAGCGCTATGAAAAAGAGTAAAAGTACTGCACCTGGTGAAGATGGCGTCACCTACGACATACTCAATGCACTTTGTGAAGTGTCTGGGAATCCACTACTCCACCTGTTTAACAAGTCATTCCTAAGTGGAGTGTTGCCCGCACAATGGAAACACGCAATGATTGTTCCCATACCGAAGCCCAATGGCCCTGGTAATTATAATTACAGACCTATCAGTCTCGTGTCATGCACTTGCAAGATGCTTGAAAGGATCATCTTAAACCGACTTTTGCACAAAATAGGCAGGTTAGGGGAGGGGTCAATGGATTTGTTAAAAGACGGAGCACAGCAAATTGTATAGTAAATTACTTGGCTAATGACACGGCTAGGTACTCTGTATTTGTTGACATCAAAGGAGCCTTCGACAAAGCATAGGGGATTGCGATCCTGGACGAGCTTGCATGCATGGGTGTCAAGGGGAGACTCATGAAATGGGTTCAAGACTATACCTCACAGGAAGGAAAGCCAAGGTTTGCTTCAATGGAGCAGTCTCCAGAACAATGAATATGGAGCTCGGGACCCCCCAAGGCGGAGTCTTAAGCCCTACACTATTCAATGTACTTATGAACGCCATTGCAAATATTGATTTTCCGGAAGGAACACAACAAGTGGGATATGCAGATGATGTCCTAATACAAGCTCCCACATTGGGAAAAATTGAACAGTCCATTGAACTCCTTGGAAGGAAATGTATTGAGCTCGGTTTCACTCTCTCCACAAACAAGACGAAGGCATACTCCCATCACAAGCGGAGAGCAAATGAAGATCTGCAAATGAATGGTGTAACACTTGAATGGGTTGACCAGTATCGGTACCTTGGCGTCACTGTCGGCTCTAACAAGGGGAAGAAAGAGGAGATCAATCAACTCATAGGTACATGCAAACGTCGACTCGGGCCACTGAAAGCTATGACTTGGAATGGACATGGAGCCTCTATTGCCGTGCTTAAAATGATGTACACAGCCTATGTGCGCTCCGTCATAGACTATGCCGCACCAGTTCTGTGCACCTACTCCCAAAGCGATATGAAAAGGCTTGAAAGCATTCAAAATAAAGCCATGACAATCATTCTTGGAGTTCCAAGAGCTGCCAAAACGTCTAATCTACGAGAGGAGTTGTCCCTAATTCCCAGTGTTAAAAGCAGAATTCAGGAGCTGAATGCTAAGCTTGCAATTAGGATAGCCAGAGATCCCCATTACAATGATATTGTTAAGAAAAAACTGAGCTCTGTGCTACTTTCAGGGGGAAACAGGAGAAGCAAAAAATGGCATCACAGATCAGTCTGCTACCTCGAAGAGCTTCACCTGCTTGAGCAAGCCCATGAGCTCCTGCCTGTAGAGAGGTTACCTCCTTGGGAGGATGACTCATGCAAGATCATCATCAATGAAATGGCAATGAAAAAATCCAACATGTTACCACAAGAAATGAGGCACAAGTATCTCGAGGAAATTTATAAAGAAGCC
Source organism: Procambarus virginalis (assembly GCA_020271785.1). Lineage (NCBI taxonomy): Eukaryota > Metazoa > Arthropoda > Malacostraca > Decapoda > Cambaridae > Procambarus > Procambarus virginalis. The sequence goes on from WNGS01118446.1 coordinate 15,371, forward strand.
GGAGATGAACTAGATCAAATCTACACTGACGGGTCATCTAATCCTGTCAATGGCAGGGCTGGTGCAGCATACACGGTAATCAAGGATAATAATACTTTCCAACGCAGAAGTGAAGAAAAAGCACGTATTGAGAACTATGCCTCTTCAACGCAAGCAGAGCTAACTGCCATTGTTATGGCGTTAAGGTTTCTTGAACGGAACACTAATGGTGCAGTGATTTGCACCGATTCAAAAGCAGCATTGCAAAGCCTAAGTAAAAATTGGGCAGAAAATCTTGCAATAGTCGCTGAAATTAAGAGAGCTGTGAGAGTACTTACCAATCAGGGAAGAGTCATCAAGTTTCTGTGGATCCCCTCCCATGTTGGAATATGTGGGAATGAACGAGCAGATGTGCTGGCTTCTGAAGGCGCTGAAGGAGACCATATTGAATACTTCATACCCATGACTCTACTACAAATTAGAGGTATTGTCAGGCAACATCACCGTGACAAGGTAACTGAGGAAAGGAGGATAGAAGCACAAACAAGTGAATCTATACGATGGTACAACATGGTTGCAGCTGGCAATCCCAATCATTATGGCCGAAGAGGAGGCGGACGAGGGAGAGAATCAGTAATAGCGAGGATCCGTCTTGGATACAAATATCCATGGAGATATGGAATGGAAACAACAGTTGATAAGCGAAGTTGCAGAATCTGTGGTGAGAGTGATGGACACCGCCTTGGCCACTATCTACGTGAATGTGAACACCTGAGAGATATCAGAAATATGTGTAGAAAATAAACCCCACATTGTTTGAGTTAGGAAAACACTATTTGTCAAATATTGATACTGTTCTTAAAGATTTCCCCATTTTGCACCCGCAAGATAACGTAAGCTTTTAAGGGTTGATAGATGTTAATCTTCTTGTTTGAGGAGCTGTTCACTTGAGACAGTTTAAGCAAGTCCCAGCTGTGTCTGGGTACAAGTGACAGGATGAACAACCCAGCGGGTTTTCTTCCTATTGGGGAGTGTTGTACATGCTGCTATGGCGGGTT
>WNGS01118452.1:3129-14883 GCA_020271785.1 Procambarus virginalis
TATATATATATATATATATATATTATGATCCCAATTTTACACGCTGTGCACAGAGTGGGCCTCTCGTGCAGGCCCATCACCTCAACCACCATCCCCAAAAGCCCACAGGCATCCAGCTGGGATGCCCCATTGTAGACAAAGTTGCTGCAGAGTGCCTGGGTGCTGCTCAACACAGCACGACATTGCTCGCCTCACAGCAGTAGCGCCCCTCATGCAGGGGATTTCCTGTTAGCAACCCCATGTCGGCAACTGGCACGCGTCTCACACCACACGCCTCCGAATTGCTGTGGCCCTCCGCCTTGCTGCCCCAATCCACACACCAGATATAGGTGTATTTGCGGCGAGGTGGTGGCGACAGGTACGGCCACCATGGCCTACTCTGCCAAAGCACGGGAGGATGGCACTCGAGGCACAGTGAAGTTACGACATCATCAAGAGGAGCCTCACCACAGCTGGATGCCCAGCCGGAGAGAGCCTCGTTACCTAACGCCCCGTAACTCTGATGCTCTTATTGGTCGCCCGGATGGTATCACAGTGAACCCCTGGAAGAATGGCAAGCAGTTGGTATGGGACTACACGTGCGTATCAACCCTGGCTAACACCTACATTGACCTCAGTGTTGCACAACCAGGTGGCGCTGCCACCCACAGGAAGCAGCCAAATCCCGTAAGTATAGAGAACTTGATCACCACTACAATTTTGTCCCCATTGCTTCTGAGACACTCGGCGCCTGGGTAAAGTGCTACCAGTTTTTTGAAGGAACTGGTTTCTAGGCTCATTGAAACAACAGGGACCCTAGAGCTGCCAGCTTTCTTTTTCCAGCGCCTCAGCGTGGCAATACAGAGGGGAAATGCGCACTGCATCCAGGGTTCCTGCCCGCCATCTGAGGAGCTGGAGGAACTCGACCAACCTATGATAACCATCTTTGTAACCTATATGTACTCCTTTTTTGTAACACAGTTCAAATAAAGCAAATATATATGTTACATACAAAAGAATGGGGTGGGTAGGAGAAGAAATATTAGTGTTCAGTGAGAACCACAGGTCTCCTCTGAATACGTTTTATTTTCTTCTCCGAGGCTATGGGTCCCCACATTGGCACCAGAGGTGGTACCCTCACAAACTCTCTATATATATATATATAATATATATATATATATATTATATATATATATATATATAATATACCAGTAGCCTACACCTGCAACACTCACCTACATTATATAAACACTCACCTATATTAATATAAATGAATCCAGCCTTAGCTGTAACTCTCAGTAAAACTTCAGTACAGGTATTCCTTGGCATAGAAATGATAATCAATCACGTACCTTTCACTGCGTCTTGCACGCTAACGACAATCAAGCTCAATACCAACTCCCTACCAGTAGTCAACAAGAACCTCTTCCCACATGTGCAGTTTCACTACCCTGACATCATCAGATTCTTTAAGGTTTATCTGCAAGGATCCTCTGCAGCTCTTCCAGGCTGTTGCACCATGAAGTTCTCCTTGGACTCCAGTGGTACTCCACTGCCGTTTCCTCAGAAACATGTGAAACTTCACTGCTCTTCTTCTCACAGTATGAGGTCCAATTCCTCACTATGGGGCTTGCTCTTCCACAGAGTACAACATCTACCCCTACAGGCTTGAAGTTCCAATCGTCAACTTCTTCTCTGGCCTCAGAGTACTCCCATCAACTTCTTCTTCAGGACAAACCACAATATTGTCTCTTGCCACTCTTCGATGACGCCTGACCAGGACGCTCCCAAGGCTGCCCAAGAAAATATTTCAGGACAGCTTCACAACTCTTCCTGCCGTCCAGGACTTGAGACCGCACGTTCCCAGCTTGACCCCACAGCTAAAACGTGTGCACACTTCCTTCCTCTTAAAGGTATATCAACTAAGGGTTCCTCTCTAACAGGAACTCACATGGAACGCCGCTTCCCCTCACGATGTCTGGTGCCGATGTTAGGTTCCCTTGTGGGGGTCAAAGCCCTCCAGAAGCGAGCCTCACACTTCCAGCAAACTCTCCACATCTCATGTCAAGTCATTCATTTCTATTCTTCTTCTCTACCCATATTCTTAAACTGTCTGTCAAATTCAACCAGTGGTTTTACGTATATATCTTCAAGTCAATTTTTCTTTGACCTCTTATTTAGGTCAGGTCTTGTATAATAACTCTCAAGGTAAACTCGTTTTTCAGCTACCTGGGATCATAACAAATTTCCTCGCAGATCTCCAGTCTTCTGTTGTTGCTGTATCTGTCGATTATTTTGGTGTTGTTTGTGAGTATATCTCTGCTGGTGGTCTGGTTATGTGAGAGATTATATGTACTTTAATAGGTCCTTGCTGCTTGTGCACTGTTAGGCGTCTTGAAAGGAATGTTGGGCTGACAGTCCTCAAGTGGGCATTTGAAAGCATAACCTTCAAATAATATTACTTATATTAATTATTTGGTCCAAAGTACTAATATGTAGTGAAGGGCTGCCAGTTAAGCCACTTTTTAAATATTTATTTTACGGAGTCGGGAAAAAATAACGCTAAAAAGTTAAATGTTCCTAGGTCTAGTGTAGCACATATATGTATTATATTAGTCCCAGAGAGCGTGCATTAGGTCTAGGATCACTAGATGTTAGGTTCCCTTGTTTGTCTAAATTCCATAATGCAAGTAACTTTCTGGTGTTCCATCACTAAATATTGGTAATTCCCCACCAATATTTTTTTTATTTATATAAACAAGAGTTCATACATTCTTGTAAAGTCACTAGCACACACTGCGTTTTGGGCAAGTCCCTAATCTTAATTTCCTTGGAATACGACCCGCCAAATCGTTTAACAACCAGGTACCCATTCACAGCTGGGTGAACAGAAGCGTACAGTTAAGAATTTATATCTAGTCAATCCTCCCTGGTCAGGATACGACCCAGGCCAAAGCGCTCGCGAGTGGCCGGTGAGTGTCTTACCACTGCGCCACGGGGACTGCAATACAACTATTCTTATTATAGTATATACTAGTTCTTAGTATATTTATAATAGTAATACTAATATACTCAGTTATTCGTTGCCTTGTTCGGGTTGAATGTAGACACAGTAGACACTTCTTAGATTTATTGACTAAGGCGACAAGGTGTATATCTGGCCAGCCGAGGTCCCCCTACTCTGGGTCTGTTGTGAGAACTGCGGCCTCTGCAAGCATGGCTGGTGCTCCTCTGTCTGGCAGACGTCAGAGGCCTACTCGCCTGTGATTGGTTATGTTCCAACTGGCGTGGAATTTGAGTATAACATAGTAATAATATATGAGTACTATAAGTACTATCATTCTAGGAGCATAGGCTGTGTTCTTCACATAAGAACACAAAAATAATTAAAAGGCAAAATATGATGGGGGGGGGGGCAAAAGTTATGAATTAAATGATTAAATGATTTAAAGGAGTGAATGATTTTCAGAAACGTGTATATGAGACAATTTTTGTTAAAGTACATAATGTAGTAAGGGATAATTTACTTATATGAAGAGGGGAGGGACCATATTAATATCAAAATCCTTTCCACAAGGTACAGCCTGAAATATACTGGAGAGGAACGAAAGTCAATTTCTTAAACAAGAACGACTCTCGTCGTAAAACCAGGTCGCAAGCCCATTATTGAACTATGACTTTCAAGCTGTATTAAATCCCTTTCATTTATCGATATGAGTAATTTTATTACAATGGAAACGAAACTAATAGACTGACAGTTAGGCACATGTGATCTGCTTTCTCAATTGAAATTATTCTCATGGTTCGCATCCCAATGATCTGATGCTGTGCTTGACTCTAATGATAAATTAAGTATTGAAGGCAAGAGCTCACTGAGCTTGGGCTTATCTTAACAATATAATTGTCCGCGCACTGAGAACATATCCGGCTTTAATTTATGTATTTTGTTTAATAACTTCACTCCTATAACTGCAAAGCAAACTATTTCATTTTATTTGCAACATAGATATTTTTAACTGCAGGTAAAAACATCTAAGTTCTTTTCAAGTAAATATGAAGCAAAGTTCTTCTATAAAATACTATTCATTTCTTCATCATTATCATTTATTTGATCTGTTTTAGTAATCAATGGCCCGGTCTTCTTCGAAATCTGTGTTTGATATGACTGAAAGAATTCTCTAGGATTTGTTTCTGACTCTATATATATAACAAATTCCTTTTGATTTTCTAATTATTTTTTTACTGTTCTTGCTAGTTGATATATTCTTGTGTACATCGTCTTCTTTGATAATTACCTAGTTTTGTAATATAGACTTTCCGATTTGTAATTCTCTTCTTAATTTTTTATTATTTTTTCAATAAGAACTTTTTGAGTTCAATTGTTAACTATTATGGGTCATTATTATTATTATAATACCTATTTTATTTATATGGTATACTACGTTCGTGGGCTTTACTTATAATGTATTCAAATGCATTATAAATTTTTAAAGCCCTAATCTGAGGAACCACAAGAAGGTTCTCGAGCAGGTGAGATGACATACTATCATATGCAATAGTATATGTGATTATACACAATACTTACTTATTAACAAAGATAACAACTATTGGGATCTCATCGATCGTTTTCTATTGTTCCAGGTTTCAAAATCTAACCTGGTAAGATTTAATTACTTCATTAACAATTACGGCAGACGAATGATCTAAAATATGTCTGTATCTGCAAAGCCATTCAGGCAAAAGAACGGTAACAGTCTGACACAAAAAAAGTTCAAATACATAAAAGTCGTCATTTTCCAAAGCTGAGTTGAGTAATTAAAAAAAATAGGATTCAGCTTCCTCACACTATCACTGTACACGTGATACATGGTTTGAAAAAACCTGCATTAAATATTATATTTATAAATGGTCTATGTTTCACCAAATGCAAACACAAGTTACTTCAATTTAAAAATACGTAGAAGCAATATATGAATGAACCAACTGACAGGACGGTGCAGGTGTTATATAAAAAAATATATGCTGTGGGGGATTAACGTCACGATGAGCTGTGAAATGTTAATAACACAGTGAGGGGCAAAAATTTCTTTAGCAGGAGAGACATGAAAGACCAATGGAATATTTATCCCTCTCAAGGGAGAATAAATATTAAAACATTTGTAACAAAGAACAGAAATGGTCAAAAGATTTTTTGCATTCGTAAATTTACTAGGTGGGAGGGGGGAGGGGGGACCTGCCAGTACTTCTGTCTCTCTCCCCCCTCTCTCTATATTCCCCCCTCCCATTTTCCTCCAACTTTCTTCTCTTTCACTCCTCTCCTTCCGTCTCTCCTATTCTTCCACCTTTATTGTCCACTTTCTTGTCTCCCCTCTCACACATCTCCCTATCCACTCTCCCCATCACCCCTCCTTCCCCAACTATCCACTTATCTACTCTGCCTCTCTCTTTCTTTTTTTTCAAATATCCTCCTTCTTACACATTTTCTCATCCTCCTTCTTACCTCTCTTCGAACATCGTCATCTTCCCTTCGCTTGCTATCACTGTCAGACTGTTTTGTTGTCTTTCTTTCTCTCTTTGCCCTGTCGACTCAGTCTCTCTGCAGGCCTATTTCTGTCTGTATTTTTATTTTTTTTAAATAAATTTTTATGCAGGCCTATTTCTGTATGGTTGTCTGTCTTTTTTTCCGTTCTGTCTCTTTCTCTGCGTTTTTGTTGACTATCTCTGCCTCTGTCTGACCCTTTTTCTCTATCTCTCTCCTTCCCTCCAGTCACTCTAACTCCCTCTCGTCCATTCTCTGTCCTTCTCTCCCATTCTCTCTTCATCCCTTCCGTTTTCTTTTCCCTCCCTCCTTTCAAGATTATGGATAATAGTGCAATCTAGCCAAACACGAGTAATTTCTGCTCTAACGTCTCTAAGTGACTTGTTGGCTGGGAAACGGCCATCCAATCAAGTCACATCCATACCCAGTAATGCCAACTAAGTTGTGCATAGTCCGGAAAAAAGTTGCCTACATGCTGCAGGAAGGACTGGTAAGATCTAGAAGCAGCAGTGGGAGGGGGTCCTAACTCTTAATGCCAAGCCCGATGGTACTCACAGGTTTGGTGTGCATTACCGTTAATCAGAGTCAGTGACTGTTGAACATAATTTTGCAATTCCCCGTTTAGAAGACTGTATAGACAGTATTGGCTAAGTATGTCATCAAGCAGGATCTGTTCAACGGATATTGAGAAATTCGCCCTAACTCCAAGAGAGTAGGATATGAGTGATTATGTAACTCCAGATGGACTGTTTGAGTCTTTTGTCATGCCTTTTGGAGTATAAAATACTCCGGCTACCTGTCAACGATGTCTTATCTCAGTGTTAAGAGATGCACCACAGAGTCAAGGTTTCTTGGATGATATTATTATGTACCACAATAATTGGGAAGATCACCTGAAGGGGTTAACTAAATTATTACAGTGTTTAAAGGAGGCCAGTCTGACTGGCCTTTATTAGGTCAAATAAAGGATACTGTGACTCACCGAGTATTAACTAGCGTGAAAGAGGTCCAATGGCATATGGAATGTGTGGTTATTACAGGAAGCTTTGCTGAAATCAAGCGGTTATTGGAGCTTCCCTGCCTGACTTGCTATGTAAGAATGTAAAATTCAAATGGTATCAGGAATGTCGGGATGCCTTTGCCTAATATGTACTTTTATTATGCTATATTATTATGCAGCACCAACATCCTGAAAGATGTCCTCTGCCCAGGTATTAGCTAGTCCTGACTATTCTAAACCTTTTAAACTATAAAGATGTTTTGGGCTTGGGAGCAGGTGCTTTTTTCATGCAATAAGGTGTTGATGACATTGGGCACCTAATACGTTACTATTCCAAGAAATTAACTAAATGGCAAAGAAACAATTCAACAGTAGAGAAAGAAGCTCTATCGGCGTTACTGGCAGTTGGCAAATTTGATATTTATGTGCCAGCAAATTCTGTCGAGGTCTCTGTGCCAATGTTAACGCCATCTGTTGAGCGCACCCGTCCCCATTTTCTGTTCCCCCGGTGGAAGGCTGTGATCTTACTAACACCTGTGTAGTTTCCTTCTTACGATTTAATTTTTACTCCTCAGAAGTGATGATCGGAGAGGTACCTTGGTCCTTGGTTACCTTGAGTACTTGAGCTACTACCTTGAGTTACCTTGAGTGGTCAATGAGAGTCAGTTCACCGAGAGCAGTCCTGAACTCAAGACTTGTTCCAATGGGAATAAGTGGGACAAGTTGGTGGAGACTGATTTGTCTGTGATGCCCAGTCAAGTATTGACGACTTAACCGATGTAACCCGGGATGGTCCAAGTTAAGTTACGAGATAGAATTGATGTCCGTCTGTCCTCTATGTTAAGGTTTGTTATAGTTGAAGCCATTTAGAGGAAGCCAGCCAGTTTGTTCCTGGAGACCAGCTAGGATGTTGCTGGAGAGTAGAAGTGATGTTTCGACACTGTGACGGTACTGTGTAGGACTGACCTATGATTTACTGAGGACAGGTGAACTCGCCAGCGTGAGGACCATAGAAGACAGACTCAGAGAGGGAACCTTGAGTGGTGTACGATAGAAGATAAGTGTTTTTGCCAAGATAGAAGATCGCAAAAGTTCTTTTGCAGTGTCCTGAGAGAAAGTGATACCTGTGGTGTTATGTTATATACATTAAGAAGTGTATATAGTTAAGAAGTACACGTGGTGATGATTTTGTTTATTGATGTTTATCCCCATTCCCGTTGGATTGACTGCCAGTTCTTAATGACTCGCCTAATAACTTAAAAATCCAACTCGGGGTTGGATCTAGTAAAATGAGGCACTAAGGCCCCATAGAAAGTTTGAGTTAAATGAACCCAGTTACTGGTTAAGCGAGGCTGTAAAATATTTACTGATCATAGTCCCATGACAATTATTGCTTATATGAAAAATTACAACCAACAAGCATTATGGTGGTCATTACTGTTGCAGGAGTCTAACCTAAGCATCAAATATGTTTCAGGTAAATTAAACACAATAGCATATGCTCTTTCCAGATTGCCAGCATCTGGTATGACTTTAGTTGTACACCTCCATAAAATTGAATATGTTGTACATATTTTGCTAATTATTTAGGATGTGAAAAGGTTGGGTCAAACTTATTTTGAAACATGTCTTTATTTTGTATATGATAAAAAAAATTGAAAATCACTTCCAGAGAATTTCCTTTTTTTTTGTAACTCGAGAGAGATGCTACAAACCTTATCTACTATTTCAAGTAGAGATAGTTAATGTAGTAATTTGTCTGGAGGGACATTATATAAAAACAAGTGTGTAAATATCAGTTTACAGATGCGGTATATCAGCTGTCTGCTGGCAGACTGGAGGCTGGCAATGTCAGCCCGTCCTTCTAAGGTTTCCTAACGTCAAGAAAACGGTCAATTAAAAGGGTCCTCTCCTAACCTACCAGAAGACCCAGAACAGAAAACGGGACTGTACATCACTTTTGCGAGTCGCTTCCATTTTCGAGTGCAAAAATGTCTGGCCATATGTGACGCATATGAGCAAAAAGTGACATTATTTGTAGAAGGACAGGTTGGGCGATGTCCCTCCACACAAGTAAGTAGTGCCTTCAAATAATGTGTTTATGGATAATCAGTAAAATATATGTATACACATTTTGTTACTGAAAAGTGGACTTTCTTTATATTTGCCACATGTAGTGTATTGTTAAATGATACCATATCAGGGCAATCAGATTTAGTACCTTCGCCTCATGACATATCCCATTTACGTTCCATGCTGCACACGTAATCCAAATAGCCATCATACGTTTGAGTTCAGTAAGGGTGAACTACTGACACTTATCACATCCAATGGCCACAACTTCTTCCACCAAACTCACCATGTGTAATCATCCCACACTCCCTACACCCTGGGAGCCCAGAAGGGTTGCACTGCCACTCAATCCCACTACATGTTTTTTAAAAAGCATCATCTTTACTGAATCACTTGGGAGGTGGCAACTATCAACAGCCACTACCCCACACTGGTGTGGACTTCACAGGATGGATGTATTACACCAAGCCACTAAAGACAAAATTCCAATTAAGGCATTCTTCTGCCTGTTTACATGCACTGCCACTTGAGGTCACTTTGGAAGTGACTCCTCATATGAGTGCATAATCCTTTATCCAGGCCTTCTGAAGGCTTGCTACTCAGAAATCCTTATCCTAAGCTGATGCTTAGAGAAAGTGACACTGGAAATTTATACCACTCATAGATCTGTTGCATTGTGGGTTCTGAGAGGTTGGTGGAGACAGTGAAACGATGTTTGCATAAAAAACTACCCTACCAGAAAATAGACCTCAAAGAGCTCCTAACCGTGGTCATTGAGATAGAATCCCGAGTCAATAATCGAATGCTGAATTATCTCTCAGATGACTTCTGGTCACCCAGATAACCGGATAATACTGAGGATTAGTAAGGTTGCAGTGCAAAGGCACCACTACTCTCAAAACAATAGATAAATTGGAGCACATGGAGTCTGTAGGACAGGAAAGCTCAAATAATCCTCCATATCCTACGTCTCGAATACTTCACTTTGCCCCAAATTCAGGGAAGAGTAATTTTTGTGTTCCATTAGTCCTAAACAATGTAATCCAAAGCAGTTTCTCTCCCCTGAAATTATTGAAAAATATTTACAATAAGAAATGGTAATGAATAACTTTTAATTACGAAATATTATGAATTAAGCTCTTATGGAAAATAAATTCTGTGTTTAATGATCTGTAATGAATTACAAATGCATTGGGACTATGTCCAGGTAATACCCTGCTAGCCACTATGTCACACACCAACACCTCATCCCGCAGCCTTCTCAGCTTAGCCTTACCTACCGTGGAGTTACCTTGGAGTTTTCCGGGACTTAGCGTCCCGCGGCTCGGTCGTCGACCAGGCCTCCTTGTTGCTGAACTGGTCAACCAGGCTGTTTGACGCGGCTGTTCGCAGCCTGACGTATGAATCACAGCCTGGTTGATTAAGTATCCTTTGGAGGTGCTTATCCAGTTCTCTCTTGAACACTGAGTGATCAGCCAGTTATGCCCCTTATGTGTAGTGGAAGCGTGTTGAACAGTCTCGGGCCTCTGATGTTGATAGAGTTCTCTCTCAGAGTACCTGTTGCACCTCGTGCTTTTCAACGGGGGTATTCTATATCCTGTCATGCCTCCTGGTCTCATGTGGTGTTATTTCTGTGTGCAGGTTGGGACCAGCCCCTCTAATACTTTCCACGTATAGATTATTATGTATCTCTCCTGCCTGCGCTCAAGAGAGTACAGGTTTAGGCTCTTTAGTCGGCCCAGTTGTTTATTGTTTACTGAGTGGATTCTAGCAGTAAAGGATCTCTGCACGGTCTCCAGGTCAGCAATTTCTCCAGCTTTGAAAGGGGCTGTCATTGTGCAGCAGTACTCCACTCTAGAGAGCACAAGCCTCCTTACATACAGACATCACCTGAAATTTATCCAGCCTATGATTGACAAGGATGTAATATATTTAACCGAGCCTTTAGGACATTCAACAGGCCAGATCTCTTGGCCGATCGTCTCGTTGCCATTGCAACAAAAACCTCTTGCACTTCAACTTACACCAGCACCTCCAATCTAGGATGCAACCGAAGCTGGCTTTCCTACTCCAGTAGCTCGCCCTAGTAAGTCGTTCTTCTGGCTCGCCCTAGTATCTACCCAAGTGCCTCACACTAGTATGCTCGCCTTAGTAACTCACTGTGACGTGATCTGGAATAAAGCAGTAACTATTCTGGCAGGTGTGTGCCAAACGCACATTAATAATAAAAAGATAAAACAAAGTAAAATAAATCTGCTTGGGTCCTCTACTGTGTATCAACTGTGGGCAAAAACAAAGAGAATTAAAACTTTAAACATTTAAAATAACACAAAACAATTACTATAATTTTATACAAATGATAAGTAACAATTAATGAAAACAAAAACCATTACGCACTTGGCTTAAACACAATCAAAAACAAATATATACAAGTGAATTTTACGTTAATAACAAAGGTGAAGGTAAAACTTGTACAAAATGCTATGTGCGTCTACCGTCACCCGTGGGTGAGGATAGATGCTCAAGCAGTGAGCACTAGAAGGGTGACGTGGTGCACTGGTGCGCTGGACGCAGGCAAGGCCTTTATATACATGGTGGTGACGTCTACTTTGCTACAATTTCCTGAAGCTGAGACTAGAAGTCGACAAGATAACGACCATAACGATGGTTTGTGTGGGAGAGTCCGGGGAGGACGGAGTGAGGTTAGACGGCAGGTGAAGTCCCGTACTCCCCTCTGCGGTGGAAGGTAGGTGGATGGGGGGGGGATGAGGCGGTCTAGGACGATACATGTGGCACACTATTGTTGTTGTGTTTGAGTGTCTTGATGTTGGAGCATGCAGATATGCTGGTGGTAGAAATAGGCCGAATCTAGTGCTATGCAGGAGATAACCGCTAACATCACACCAGTGGCTCACCTTACTGGCACGTCCTAGTTGTACACCCAAGTTGTCTCACTAGGGGTTGCTTCGCCCTAGTGGCTCACAGCGAGGGCTCACAGAGCACCTGGAAATGAAGAGAGTGTGAGCGGCTGCCATGCGACCAATGGCTGGTTAGTAAATATAAACATGAGGACCCAGCCTGCCTGCCCCGGTGATGGTGTATTTCCCTGAGAGTACTAGGTTACCCTCTCTCTCTCTCTCCTCATTCCTCTCTCTCTCTCTCT
>WNGS01118455.1:0-12138 GCA_020271785.1 Procambarus virginalis
CTGCTGGGGCGCCGTACCACACTTGCTACTGCTGCTACTGCTGCTGCTGCTGCTGCTGGGGCGCCGTACCACACTTGCTACTGCTGCTACTGCTGCTGCTGCTGCTGGGGCGCCGTACCACACTTGCTACTGCTGCTACTGCTGCTGCTGCTGCTGCTGGGGCGCCGTACCACACTTGCTGCTACTGCTGCTGCTGCTGGGGCGCCGTACCACACTTGCTGCTGCTGCTGCTGCTGCTGCTGCTGCTGGGGCGCCGTACCACACTTGCTACTACTGCTGCTGCTGCTGCTGCTGCTGCTGGGGCGCCGTACCACACTTGCTACTACTGCTGCTGCTACTGCTGCTGCTGCTGGGGCGCCGTACCACACTTGCTGCTACTGCTACTGCTGCTGCTGCTGCTGGGGCGCCGTACCACACTTGCTGCTACTGCTGCTGCTGCTGCTGGGGCGCCGTACCACACTTGCTGCTACTGCTGCTGCTGCTGCTGCTGCTGGGGCGCCGTACCACACTTGCTGCTGCTGCTGCTGGGCGCCGTACCACACTTGCTGCTGCTGCTGCGCTGGGGCGCCGTACCACACTTGCTGCTGCTGCTGCTGGGGCCCGTACACACTTGCTACTGCTGCTGCTGCTGCTGCTGGGGGCCGTACCACACTTGCTACTGCTGCTGCTGCTGGGGCGCCGTACCACACTTGCTGCTGCTGCTGCTGCTGCTGCTGCTGCTGGGGCGCCGTACCACACTTGCTGTGCTACTGCTGCTGCTGCTGCTGGGGCGCCGTACCACACTTGCTGCTGCTACTGCTGCTGCTGCTGGGGCGCCGTACCACACTTGCTGCTGCTGCTGGGGCGCCGTACCACTTGCTGCTGCTGCTGCTGGGGCGCCGTACCACACTTGCTGCTGCTGCTGGGGCGCCGTACCACACTTGCTGCTGCTGCTGCTGCTGGGGCGCCGTACCACACTTGCTGCTACTGCTACTGCTGCTGCTGCTGGGGCGCCGTACCACACTTGCTGCTACTGCTGCTGCTGCTGGGGCGCCGTACCACACTTGCTGCTACTGCTGCTGCTGGGGCGCCGTACCACACTTGCTGCTACTGCTGCTGCTGCTGCTGCTGGGGCGCCGTACCACACTTGCTGCTACTGCTGCTGCTGCTGCTGCTGGGGCGCCGTACCACACTTGCTGCTACTGCTGCTGCTGCTGGGGCGCCGTACCACACTTGCTGCTACTGCTGCTGCTGGGGCGCCGTACCACACTTGCTGCTACTGCTGCTGCTGCTGCTGCGGGCGCCGTACCACACTTGCTGCTACTGCTGCTGCTGCTGCTGGGGCGCCGTACCACACTTGCTACTGCTGCTACTGCTGCTGCTGCTGGGGCGCCGTACCACACTTGCTACTGCTGCTGCTGCTGGGGCGCCGTACCACACTTGCTACTGCTGCTACTGCTGCTGCTGCTGGGGCGCCGTACCACACTTGCTACTGCTGCTGCTGCTGCTGGGGCGCCGTACCACACTTGCTACTGCTGCTACTGCTGCTGCTGCTGCTGGGGCGCCGTACCACACTTGCTACTGCTGCTACTGCTGCTGCTGCTGCTGGGGCGCCGTACCACACTTGCTACTGCTGCTACTGCTGCTGCTGCTGCTGCTGCTGGGGCGCCGTACCACACTTGCTGCTACTGCTGCTGCTGCTGGGGCGCCGTACCACACTTGCTGCTACTGCTACTGCTGCTGCTGCTGCTGCTGGGGCGCCGTACCACACTTGCTGCTACTGCTGCTGCTGCTGCTGGGGCGCCGTACCACACTTGCTGCTACTGCTGCTGCTGCTGCTGCTGCTGGGGCGCCGTACCACACTTGCTGCTGCTGCTGCTGGGGCGCCGTACCACACTTGCTGCTGCTGCTGCTGCTGGGGCGCCGTACCACACTTGCTGCTGCTGCTGCTGGGGCGCCGTACCACACTTGCTACTGCTGCTGCTGCTGCTGCTGGGGCGCCGTACCACACTGCTGCTGCTGCTGCTGCTGGGGCGCCGTACCACACTTGCTGCTGCTGCTGGGGCACCGTACCACACTTGCTGCTGCTGCTGGGGCGCCGTACCACACTTGCTGCTGCTGCTGCTGCTGCTGCTGCTGGGGCGCCGTACCACACTTGCTGCTGCTACTGCTGCTGCTGCTGCTGGGGCGCCGTACCACACTTGCTGCTGCTACTGCTGCTGCTGTGCGGCCGTACCACACTTGCTGCTGCTGCTGGGGCGCCGTACCACTTGCTGCTGCTGCTGCTGGGGCGCCGTACCACACTTGCTGCTGCTGCTGGGGCGCCGTACCACACTTGCTGCTGCTGCTGCTGCTGGGGCGCCGTACCACACTTGCTGCTACTGCTACTGCTGCTGCTGCTGGGGCGCCGTACCACACTTGCTGCTACTGCTGGGGCGCCGTACCACACTTGCTGCTGCTGCTGCTGGGGCGCCGTACCACACTTGCTGCTACTGCTACTGCTGCTGGGGCGCCGTACCACACTTGCTGCTACTGCTGCTGCTGCTGGGGCGCCGTACCACACTTGCTGCTGCTGCTGCTGCTGCTGGAGCGCCGTACCACACTTGCTGCTGCTGCTACTGTTGCTGCTGCTGCTGGGGCGCCGTACCACACTTGCTGCTGCTGGGGCGCCGTACCACACTTGCTGCTACTGCTGCTGCTGCTGGGGCGCCGTACCACACTTGCTGCTGCTACTGTTGCTGCTGCTGCTGGGGCGCCGTACCACACTTGCTGCTACTGCTGCTGCTGGGGCGCCGTACCACACTTGCTGCTACTGCTGCTGGGCGCCGTACCACACTTGCTGCTACTGCTGCTGCTGCTGGGGCGCCGTACCACACTTGCTGCTGCTGCTGCTGTTGCTGCTGCTGCTGGGGCGCCGTACCACACTTGCTGCTACTGCTGCTGCTGCTGGGGCGCCGTACCACACTTGCTGCTACTGCTGCTGTTGCTGCTGCTGCTGGGGCGCCGTACCACACTTGCTGCTACTGCTGCTGCTGCTGGGGCGCCGTACCACACTTGCTGCTGCTGCTGCTGCTGCTGGAGCGCCGTACCACACTTGCTGCTGCTACTGTTGCTGCTGCTGCTGGGGCGCCGTACCACACTTGCTGCTGCTGCTGCTGCTGCTGCTGGGGCGCCGTACCACACTTGCTGCTGCTGCTGGAGCGCCGTACCACACTTGCTGCTGCTACTGTTGCTGCTGCTGCTGGGGCGCCGTACCACACTTGCTGCTGCTGCTGCTGCTGGGGCGCCGTACCACACTTGCTGCTGCTGCTGCTGCTGCTGCTGCTGCTGGGGCGCCGTACCACACTTGCTGCTGCTACTGCTGCTGCTGCTGGGGCGCCGTACCACACTTGCTGCTGCTGCTGCTGCTGGGGCGCCGTACCACACTTGCTGCTACTGCTGCTGCTGCTGGGGCGCCGTACCACACTTGCTGCTACTGCTGCTGCTGCTGGGGCGCCGTACCACACTTGCTGCTGCTGCTGCTGCTGCTGGGGCGCCGTACCACACTTGCTGCTGCTGCTGCTGCTGCTGGGGCGCCGTACCACACTTGCTGCTACTGCTGCTGCTGCTGCTGGGGCGCCGTACCACACTTGCTGCTACTGCTGCTGCTGCTGGGGCGCCGTACCACACTTGCTGCTACTGCTGCTGCTGCTGGGGCGCCGTACCACACTTGCTGCTACTGCTGCTGCTGCTGGGGCGCCGTACCACATTTGCTGCTGCTACTGTTGCTGCTGCTGCTGGGGCGCCGTACCACACTTGCTGCTACTGTTGCTGCTGCTGCTGGGGCGCCGTACCACATTTGCTGCTGCTACTGCTGCTGCTGCTGCTGGGGCGCCGTACCACACTTGCTGCTGCTACTGCTGCTGGGGCGCCGTACCACACTTGCTGCTGCTACTGCTGCTGGGGCGCCGTACCACACTTGCTGCTACTGCTGCTGCTGCTGGGGCGCCGTACCACACTTGCTGCTGCTGCTGGGGCGCCGTACCACACTTGCTGCTACTGCTGCTGCTGCTGCTGCTGGGGCGCCGTACCACACTTGCTGCTGCTACTGCTGCTGCTGCTGCTGGGGCGCCGTACCACACTTGCTGCTACTGCTGCTGCTGCTGGGGCGCCGTACCACACTTGCTGCTGCTACTGCTGCTACTGCTGGGGCGCCGTACCACACTTGCTGCTACTACTGCTGCTGCTGGGGCGCCGTACCACACTTGCTGCTACTGCTGCTGCTGGGGCGCCGTACCACACTTGCTGCTACTACTGCTGCTGCTGCTGCTGGGGCGCCGTACCACACTTGCTGCTGCTACTGCTGCTGCTGCTGGGGCGCCGTACCACACTTGCTGCTGCTACTGCTGCTGCTGCTGGGGCGCCGTACCACACTTGCTGCTACTGCTGCTGCTGCTGGGGCGCCGTACCACACTTGCTGCTGCTACTGCTGCTGCTGGGGCGCCGTACCACACTTGCTGCTGCTACTGCTGCTGCTGGGGCGCCGTACCACACTTGCTGCTACTGCTGCTGCTGCTGGGGCGCCGTACCACACTTGCTGCTGCTACTGCTGCTGCTGGGCGCCGTACCACACTTGCTGCTGCTACTGCTGCTGCTGCTGGGGCGCCGTACCACACTTGCTGCTACTGCTGGGGCGCCGTACCACACTTGCTGCTGCTACTGCTGCTGCTGCTGGGGCGCCGTACCACACTTTCTGCTACTGCTGCTGCTGCTGGGGCGCCGTACCACACTTGCTGCTACTGCTGCTGCTGCTGGGGCGCCGTACCACACTTGCTGCTACTGCTGCTGCTGCTGGGGCGCCGTACCACACTTGCTGCTACTGCTGCTGCTGGCGTTACAGTCCTCCAGAAGCAGACTACCACAACACCTTCCTCTTTGTCACTCTCCCCGTAGCCGCATCTCAGCTTAAACGTGTGTCAATAATTACTTCGCCAATCTGGTGTTGACTTAACGGAACTCCGAGATGTTTTACCACCCGCCCGCCAAGCTCCGCCCGGGCGCGCACACACTTGTCCCATGGGGTGATTGGTCGTGCTTCCCGCCACCTTATCTTCCCAGGATTACACAGGGGACTAGTGTTTAATCCATGTAAATCACCCACAGCGGGATTACAGAGGCTGAGGGTAATATAACTTTTATGACAGGGCCTCCACAACCAACCAGAACAAGGCCCTCCACCCCCACAACTAAACAGGTTAGGTATTTGTTTCCACCGTCAATTAGTTGTGTATACTGTCCACCGATCCCTTGTAGTCGTCATCCGTTACAGTTAGTTCAGTTCATTTATTATGCACCCCATACCCATCTTGTGGGCGGTAGTGGAAAGGGTTACAGAGGCACATAATTGGCACATAATGGGTCTAGGGACTGAACCCCAATTCATTTAAGCTAAGCAAGTTACAATTCTGATGGCTAGTTGCAAACAAGACAGTATAGTCGTCACATCAACATGGGTTCGAGACTGACCACAAGTACAGTTTATTATTTAAGCAACTGCAATATGTGAGAGCTAGTGTAACCATTGATTTGTCCTGCACACCGCCCCCATCCAGTGGGCAGCGGTGGATAGGAGACAGCGATGGTTTTGTTGAACTTCTTGTGTACTATTGCTCTAGATTGCTTATTTGACAATCCAAGGTTATACTCAATTTCTCCTTTAAGGCAGATCTTTGGCTAACTCATCAGCTCTATCAAGCTATTGTATGTATTCCAAACAATCTACCAATAGTCGCAAGTTATTTGTTGCCCAAATTTGTGCTGGTTTTTGAGTCGAATTCTGGTAAAAATTCATGTTGTTCACACTAAGTAAATAGACCCTCAGGAGCGGATACCATGTATAATTAATTATTATATATTATATATGATATATCTATTATATATTATATATATACTATATATATATATACTTTTTTGATATTTGAACAACTGTTAAATACCTGCATTTGGGTGAGGTTTGACATGTTCTAAACTCCTTTTTTTTACAAAATTATGAAGAAGATACACCACCCTTTGCCCCACCGCATCTTACTATAAAACACCCAGGCAAACCACACTGGCCAACCTACCTCATCAGGACAACTCTCAACACAAGCCAAGAACGCAGTTGAACACGATCGGGCCAACCCCTGTCCCGTTCTATTGCTTTCATCAATGCCCCCTCCGGGGAACTGCTTACGCCAACAAAGATTTTTAATCTCAATTCATTATAGCCCAACGAACAACACTCACATCTACCTCTTCTTTCTCAGCGTATTATTACGACCCTGCCCATAAGCAAACAGGGGCTATCCAAGGAACATATAATCTCTTCCCCACCACAAGACCATCAACAGAGAAATCTTAACAAACAACACAGAAAGCATTGATAGATACCAGCGACAACAGAGCGGCTTGACATTGCGAGGCACTCTCACACATCAAGAATGTCAACAACCAAGCAATCAACAGCGCAATTAACCTCACATATATATCTTTACCCACTTCAAGATCTCGCTCCCATATTGAAACATCAAGAAATACGGGCCAATATGCCTTCTGCAGTACAGATCTATTCTTCCCTTATTCCCATTGTTTCGTTGTTCTGTGTTTGTTCTCACACTCACCCCAAACCATTGTAACATGTCACCTCACCACAAAATGCAGGTATATTAAGGTATTTTTTTTATATATATATTTATATTATATTATATATATATATATTATATATTATTATATATACTATTATATATATACTATAATATATATTACTTATACTATTGATTATATTTATATTATTTATATATAATTATATATAATTTTATATATAAATAATATATGCTTATATTTTATATATTTATGTAGTACCTAGTTAGCCAGAAAGCACTTCTCAGCTCATACTTTGCAAGGGCCGATTTGCCCTATAAGCCAAGTTTTCATGAAATTAATTGTTTTTCGGACTACCTAACCTACCTAACCCTAACCTAACCTGAGCTTTTTCCGCTGAATCCTAACCTAAATCTATACAAGGATAGGTTAGGTTAGCGTAGGTTAGTGTTGGATAGGTTCGGTCATATAACGTTAATCTTTAAACTCCAATAAAAAAAAAATGACCTCATACATAATGAAATGGGTAGGTTTATATTTCATAAGAAAAATTAGAGACAATATATTATATTCAGGAAGACTGGCTTATATTAGGCAAATGGTGCCTTGCATAGTAGGATCAGAAGTCGTTCTGGCTACTAGGTACGACATTTTAATATATATATATATTTCTAATATTATTTCATATATATATTATAATTATACTATATATACTATATATATATACTATATATATATTGTTTTTTGACGATTCATCTTTTCAAGAGAGATTGAGTCCTCTTACCCTACATAAAGTTACTTAACAATCTACTAGAATAAGATGCTACTTCAGATACGTCTACAATAGGCACAAAACGTTTTGACCATGAGAGCAAAACGTATCCTAACCCCCCCCCCCCTACTCCACTCCCTCCACGCCGGCTCCGCCACCCTCGTCAACCAGCAAATAACCCTTCTTTTCCAGCCTGCCTGCTCCGGATTGGTGACTCGCCGCCTGACACCTGCACCACCACACATCAGCACCTATTTACCAATGAGTCGATGCTGGGCCTTGCTCTCAGCCAATGCTTCAGAATATCTTGTGCTCTTATTGCTGAACAACTAACTGATACACTCCTGTTTATCGGTGGAGGTTCAAGCTAGCCGTCATCATTCTCAGCACCTCTGATTTGTCATTTTTGCCTTTATATTATTGTAGAGTAATTCATCATATTATCATTTATGTTCCATATTGTTTTTGACTTGTTTGTTTGCACTGTACATAGCCAAGGGATTGTATTTTTTGCTTTTTCTCTTATTAATTAAAATTGTCCTTGTTTCTACTTTGTGTTTTGCATGTCTTTCATTACTTTGCCATTAGACAACAGCCAAGCTGTTTTGTAAATGTGCAGGCATTGACACCAGCCATTAGGACAGACTGCCGAACATCCATTATTCCCCTTACATTTTCGGCACATTTATATATATATATAATATATTATAAGTATATCTATATATATACATATATATATATTTATATATATATAAACAAGCAATAGCAATTACGTCTTGTATGCATCCTGTTATGAAATCGCAATAAATACAGAAGCAGTTTTTGAATGGTCAATGTTACGCTACTTCCCAGTCACGCCCAGACCTTGGGCTGTGGTCACAGCGGGCTAATTGCTGTAATGATTGTTAAATCAAGGTCAGGGTTAATTACACGTTATCATGCAGCAACGTAGTTTGCCCCGAACACCACGTTACAACTCCAGGCACACATCACTAAAATCGTAACGACAAGTAAGACCTCTCGGGTGGCTACCCATGTGGAAGGACTTACCTTTAAAAACACTAAGTGCCGTCACCACTGCAAGAAAATGACGGATGGATAACAGAACTTTCTCAACATAACTTTTAAGAGATGCCTAATAACGATGATGACACTTTTCAAAAACGCTTGTGCTCTCTAGAGTGGTGTACTGCTGCACAATGACAAGCCCCACACTTCACTGCTGGTGAAAAAATTGCGACAGGTACGAGCGTGCAGACGGGCATTTACTGCAGAATCCACCCGGTAAACATCTAAATATTGGGACCGCGTAAGAGGCCTAAATCTGTATTCACTTGAGCGCAGCGGGAGAGATACATCATAATCTATATCTACAAAATAACATATATATAAAAAAATTAAAAAAAAAAAAAAAAATCACATGAGACCAGAAGACATGGAAGGAGGTGCAGAATACCCCCGTTTGAAAAGCCAGAGGTGCAACTGGTACTCTGAGAGAGAACTCTATCAAATCGAGGCAGAGACTGTTCAACACGCTTAATCTACACGCAAGGGACATACCTGGCCAAACCCCTCACAGTGTGCAAGAAAGAGGAAACTGGATAAGCCCTCCAAGGATACCTGTTCAACCAGGCCGTGACTCATAAGTCAGGCTGCGAGCAGCCGCGTCCAACAGCCTGGTTGATCAGTCCAGCAACAGAGGCCTGGTCGCATGACCGGGCCGCGGGGACGATACGCCGGAAGCTCCTCAAGGTTAAGGGTAGCCGCCCATGTGGTGTGTTAGGGGGGGCGTGGGTTAGATGCCAAGCTTCCAAAGCGTATGAGTCGGGGTGTTTGCTCGTACACGTTCCCCCAGGCGTCAGAACAAAGCATTATCTACTCACCTCCTGGCCTCAAACGCAGCCCGGGCCTCAAACTAGGCAACATGGTTGTTAACAAGCCCCAAAACTGCACTGTTAGAATGACAAGGCACTCGCACTGATGTTTGAACATTTCTGGAACAGCACTTGCCTGACTATTGTTAAATTCCAGCCCGTCCTCTTAAATAAAGGCCAAAGTCCATCATGCACCCGCCAACCCCCCATGCTTATGAATGAAAAAACTGTTTACACAAGACTCGATTGTTTCGTCGAACACTTACGGAACAAGTGCTTCACCGCCAGTTTTGTTAGAACCACAACGCTGTAAATGCTTCACCCACGTACTACATAATACAAATAATCGCCAACAGAACCTAAACACTAACCTGCTATATATCACAATCCGCTATAAAATTATTAATTTAGGCTGAGAAAAAATTCCTGTTTGACATATGAACAGCATGTTTAAAAATGATGAATGCGTCATTAGGGTTTCTACTGGGGATGGAATGGATTTTGTTATGAGTGACGGGTTGCAGAAACCTTGCCACCGGGCTTGACTTAGCCATGCGATACGAAAGCTGCAAAATCCGCTGCAGGAAACTTACCCTTGGCATGGAATGTCTCACACGCGCCGCGCGCGCGCAAACAACACACATCCCCCACAACCACACAACACCACACACACACACACCACCACACACCCACAAACACCACACACACACACACACACAGCCTATTTTTAACCAGTTTCTCAATAGTGATGGCATTAGAATTCTATGGACTTAGAGACCTAAAATGTCAGATATGTTTATCTTATACGTGTGTGTTTTTTTTAGGCGTGACCGAGGCGCGGGTCTACACACCTTAACGACCACACCCGACACGCTGGTCTTGTCAACCAAACGAGGTAGATCCCAAATGCTACGTAATCAAGTATTGCAATGGACAATCTTAGCATAAAAATTTGGCTTAAATAAATATTTACTGCTTCGACACTATACAGCTTAACAACCACCATCCCAAACCATAACCACCTCCATAAGTACGCTATCCACTCTACCTCGTTTATTCCCTAATTCTATAAACCTACCACTAAGAGATTGGAGCCAACGAGAAATGAAAGTATTCTGGATATGGTTTTTACGAACAATGAAGAAATTATCAGAAACATTACGATATAAGATACCACATATTCAGATCACACGCTCATTGAGTGCACACTACCATCAATACCCAGGAATAGACCTAAAACGTTGATAAGCGAGAGGGGCTATTCAGTAAATTCAGTTTTAATAAAATAAAAGGTAGACCTGCGCGAGATAATAAAACAGGGAACTTAAAAACAGTCCATGGGAAACTGTTTTAAGTAATAAAAGTCCTACAGAAGGAATAGCAAAAAACTGACTTCGGGAAGCGTATCAAGTCTGTTTGAAACAGTTCCTTTGAGGAAAGCCTGAATGAGATCCAACGTAGAAAGAGAAACGCAGAAGCACCACAATGAACGCAGGAAAAAAATAACGGAATGCTTATGCAGACACAAATTTACCGTCAAAGAAGGAATAAATAAAATAGGGAGATTGAAGAAACCTAGCGGAAATTGAACACTCATATGAAACTGAGGAGAGGCAGTTAGAACAGAAAGTCATTCAGGAAATAAAGAAAAATCCCAATACTTCTCACATATATGCGTAATCAAAAGCAAAAACCACTGCCAGTATTGGATCCATTCGTACAAGTGGACGGTTCAATCACGGAGGATGACAAAGAAATTAGTGAAAATCCTAAAAAAGCAGTATGAGGGACCAGTGTTAGCCACGCCCAATATAACAACATGAAAGTAGAGATCCAGACCAATTGTCTTTATGCGGGGATATCCGGAACCCCTGTAAATATAACGATATCCAAACGAGCGACACTAAATTTGAAAGAGAAGAAATTTGACAAACAATGCCCATGCACTCGGCCTCCAGGTCCAGACTCATGGGATTCAATATATATAAAGAAACGCAAAGTGCCGGTAGCACAGGCACATAGTATAGTGTGGAGGAAGAGCTTGACACGGGGGTGATACCAGATGCACTCAAGGTAGCAGACATAGCCCCTCTACACAAGGGAGGTACCAAAGCATTGGCAAAGAATTTTGGACCAGTTGCACTAACGTTTCACATAATAAAAGTATTTGAGAGGATGATTAGGAGTGCAGGTCACCAATTTCATGGAGGACCAATGACCTTCACACACCCAGGCCAACATGGATTTCGAGCGGGATCAGATCGGCCCTCTCACAGCTACTTGAGCACTACGATAAAGTCACTGAGGGCATTAGAAGAAAAAAACAGAATGCTGATGTGATATACACGGACTTCGCCAAAGCTTTCGATAAATGTGACCATAGGGCGTGATAGAACACAAAATGACGTCAATGGGAATAACCGTTAAAGTAAGACGCTGGATACTCAGGTTTCTGTCAAATAGGACTCAACGAGTAACGGTCAACCATAATAAAAATCTAGTCCAAGTGCAGTGTAAAAGCTCTGTACCTCAGGGTACAGTCCTTGCACCGCTGCTTTTCCTCTTATTCTCATATCAGATTATAGACAAAAATACAAGTCCCCGCTTCGTATCATCCTTGCAGATGACAACAAAAAAAAATCGGTATGAAAATTACCTCTGCTTGAAGACATTGAAAAACTTCAAGCTGATATTAATAAGTTTTCGACTGGGCATCAGAAATAATATGGTGTTTAACAGTGATAATTCCAGGACCTCAGGTACGGTAAAAATGAGGGACCCTTAACATATACAGGTTACACAAAACACAATCAAATGTGCCCATAGGGGGTAGGAGGAAATACAACATGTAAAGTGAATTTTGGGAATAATGATGTCTGAACACCTAACGTT
>WNGS01118458.1:0-13280 GCA_020271785.1 Procambarus virginalis
TTAACCTACTTAAGGTTTTGTCCCATCCTTCTCGCGGGAGCGGATAGGCGCACACTCCTCTATTTGCATTCTCTCTCGTCCTATCTAAGCTCGATTATGGTTGCTCTGCATACTCTTCTGCTTCTACTCTTCGCCGTCTTGATCCTTTGCACCATACTGGGTTGGGCCTCAGCTTTGGTGCTTTTCGTTCCACTCCTACCCTCAGTTTGTACGCTGACACTGGCTTTCTGTCTCTCCAGGATCGCCGTGATCGCTGCAGTCTTAGCTATCTAGCGCGATCCTTGCAGCATCCTCACTCTCGCCTCTATCGAGACTCATAACCGTTTCCAGGCCTTGGACCCTGACACGCCACCGCCCCCTCGAATCGAATCAAATTAAATATAGGACAAGATACCTTCGGGTGAGCTTTCAAGTGGGGACAGGTGAAGAATAGCTTGGGTGAGAGGAAGCGTCAGAGTTGGAGAGACAGAGCCAGGGCTAGACCCAGCTGCGCGGCTGATAATGAGGCTTTCTGAACACCTGGCCGGCTTAGGCTGGGCTGGCAGGGTCCCAGGGGAGGGGCGGCGATGTGAGGTCTTCTTTCTTCTCTTGAGTTGAAGTCTTCTTTCTTCTTGAAGCTGAAGTCTTCTTTCTTCTTCGAAGCTGGAGTCTTCTGTCTTCTTGCAGGGGATCCAACACCTCAAAACGAGCAAAATTAGGTCCCTATACCCCTAAAGAGGGGGGGGAAGGCTGTTTACCTTCGGTAGAGCCTAGTTCTGAGGCTCTTCTGATTTCCTTTTTTTGTTCTTTTGTGTGGAGTTTGGTGACGGTGTGGGTCTTGGCACTTCTATTTCGTTCAGTTCTTTGCTGGGCGCCACACTTTGTAGCACATCAAGGTTTTCATGTGAGTTTCCACCTGGGTTACCGTTTCCTTGCCATTTCTGTGTTTGGTCGTTATTGTTTCGTCTTCGACGTCCAGGATTGATAGTGGCGCTTCTGTGTCCTTTGGGTTATGGATCAGGAATCTGCGGGGGTATATCTGGCCCTCCAGGGTTACTGGTGAAAAGGATTCAAAGTCGTAATCTGATAGTTCGCCGTCGGCTTTATCACCTCCTTCATTTACTGGGTCCCGTACTGGTACTTGAAAAACTTGCATTCTAGGGTCGGCGTTGTCTGGAGCTGTTATCGAGTGGGTCTTGTATGGGTTGAAAATTTTCGAGGGTGCTGTGCTGGCACTCACTTTGGGTTCCGGTGCTGGTTGACTTGCAGGTGCGATGACAGTAGATGGTTCAGCAGGTGTTGAGATCGGTTGAGAAGCAGTGCTGTTGTTTCCCAGAGTCTGGTTGGCAGGAGTGGCTGGTGTAGGGTCTGCCACTGTTGTGGTGGAGCAGGCAGTGAACATGGCTTCTGGTATCACAAACGGTGGTAGGTTGTTCTCCTTGTATAGTTCATTGAGTATTCTATATCGTTGTCTGAGATCACCACCTGAGAGCTCCGTTGCGAAGTGTATCAGGGCTGCAACAGTGCTATCAGGGGTGGCTAGTGACGGCGTGAGTGAGGGCGGCTGGCTGGCTTGGTTGAGAGGTGTTGTCTGTGACCTTGAGTGGCTGGCTCGGGTCAGTAATTTGGTTGCGCGCCGCTCGCGGCGCCACTTGTCGGGAGAGCTGGGAAGGCTTCTTCTTGAATGTTGAATTCCTTCGTTCTTGGAGTAGAGTTTCTTGGTCTGGCGTCTATCATTTGCTTGATTTCCTCCTGTCGCTTGGGGCAGTCTTGAGAAACGGCTGTGTGGTCACCGTCGCAGTGTAGACAACGCTTGGTGGCGGCTGTGCAGGTCCTGTGATGATGTTCCCAGCACAGATGCTGCATTTCTGCTGCGGATTTGGGCACTTTTGCGAATAGTGGGTGTATTGATAACACCGAAAGCACTGACGCAGGTGGAAATATCGCTGCCTGGTGATCTGGTGGGGTGTGCAGGCCACTCCACAGCATCTGAGGCCGTTGTCGGCCGCGAGAGTAGCCTCTGCCGGAGTCTTGAGGGTGACCTTGAGGGTTGGCTTTCTGTTTTCATCCTGCTGAATGAGGTGGGCCGATATGGCCGTGAGGGATCGATTTTGGGCGTTTATGCTCTTCACGATCTCAGTAGCTGGTCGTTCCGCGATGATGTCGCTCACTCTGTGGATGAATATAGTCCTTACTGCCTGGAACTGGTGGGGAGGCAGGAGTGTTAAGCCCTTTGCCTCGAGCGCAGTGGTCGTCGTCGTGGTGAATAGGGCTTCTAGTGCTGCTGCACTACTGAAAAGAATTTGGGGTCCATTGACGTCCATAACGACGTCGATGGGTGCTACCCCGGAGGTCGATGTCAGTAGATCCATTATCTCAGTCTTGCTGTATGTGGTGTCGGTTCCTCGGAACCGCACCTTCACTCTGAACAGCATGATGCCTGATCAGGCACCACACTAATGTTCAGGAGGCTCTAATCGTTGCCCCCTTTGTTCCTTGAGTTCTTTCCCTCCTGGTCCCCCTCCTGGTCCTATATCTGGGGTTCCCCTTCTTTCTGCCCGGTCTGTCATGTCTCCTGTGCCTTCTTCCTTGTCTCCATCCAAACCTTCCCATCCTTCTCCGTCTATTGGCTCTCTACGCCGCCTATCGGTACGGGCTGATGTCCATCGCTCTCCCAACGGCCGGCGTGTATGCTCTTGTTCAGCTTCTGTCGAGACGCTGGAATCCGTTGCCCAGGACGTAGTTGCTGGGACACCTGTCTCTTTGAGTCAGAAGCGTAAGCCTGGCTCTTCTCCTTCCTCTTCCCCGGCGGATAAAAAGGCTTCGCTTTATTCCTCGCCCTCTACTTCTGACTCTCGCTCCATCCCCTCCCGTTTAGGGTAGTTCCGCCCCCTGTTCCTGCTATGGAGGTCTTTTTGGCCCCCGCTTCCCTCTCGGTTGGTGCCCTTGCTGCAGTGCACCCCCTTGTTTCTGTCCCTGCTTCTGTCTTTGACCCTCGGTTATCCCTCCTCCTTCCTCCTCCGGACCCTCCTCGTCCACCCCTGGTCGGTCCTCTAGCTACCTTCCCTCCTTCTTTACTCAGTTTACACATACCCCCTAACCCTGACTTCGCTGACCCTGACCCTGATCCTGCACTTCTTTAACGTGCTGTGTTCCCTTTTCGAATTTGTTTCTTCGCTGTTCTCTGTAGCTGTCCTTCCTCTTCTCGTCGATGTCTATTCTTCAATGGAACGTTCGTGGTTATTACGCCAATTTCCTCGAACTCCTGCTTCTGATTTCGCGGTTTTCGCCCCTTTGTGTCTGTCTCCAGGAGCCGATGCTTGGTGCTCATCCCGGTCGCTTTGTGGCTATTCCTTGCTCTCCCCCCTCCCCCCAGCTGTTGCTGGGACTCCTAACTCTTCTGCTATCTTGATTCGCTCTGATGTTCCCTTTGTCCCCTTACTTTTTCCTTCTCCTCCATTGTTCTGCTGCTCGTATCTTTGTGAGGAAATTGTACACCGTTTGTTCCATTTATCCCCCCCCCCTCCGCTGTCCCGCTTTCTCTTCCCGATCTGAAACGCCTACTGGACTCCTTGCCGGAGACTGTGCTCATGCTAGGTGATTTTAATTGTCTTCATTCCTTTGGGGTGATGTTCTGACGAACACCCGGGGTCGCCTTCTTGAGCTGAGAAGGTGGTGGAATAACCTTTTGGTGGTTTAGAAGAAGTTATAGCAGAGCAGGCTAGTTTCCTGCTAGTTCTGACTATCAGTTTAATGGTAGGGGTAATGATACGATACCTAAAGCCCATCTTAATATCTCCCTGTCTACCATAAAAGTCATACACAATCTTAACATTGTTGTTGTTGTTAAAGATTCGCTACCTGGAACAAAATTCCAAGTAGCACGGGCTATGGTGAGCCCGTAGTGAATCTTAACAATCTTAGCACCGCCAGGAACATATAGTGTTCATTTGGTTATATTTATGTAGGCAGGAAGTAATCAATTATTCTTGTTTAACTAAAATCCATTATGGCACCCGATTCAGCAGTGATGTCAGTCAAGCGAAGATGCTTTCTTGGTAACGTGGCGCAGAGTAGCCAATGTGAATGAAGTGACATGCCATGTCACTTCATTGAGTGGGCACTGTGAGTGGCCAGGTCAGGCTACTAACATCTGACACGTCATTGTGAATTCTCGTTATGTGCTTGGCATCCGCCCTCACCTCTGCTCACACATCCAAGTGTTGTGTACACAGGACCATCTTTTAATGCCTCTTATTTCCCGAGTAAAACTCTAGGGAATTGTGTATTCACTGTTCACTATGTCCTTAAAAGAGGGCATCAATTCCATATATGCCAAAAATATACAGTAAATGAAAAACTAGTTCGATTTCAAACTTTTTACAAGTTGTATATGAAAAGGGTTTCATCTGGTCCAAGTCTCAGCATTGTAGCATAAATAGGAAGGGAGAAAAAATATTGAATTGTGTCAAAAATTTTCCAATGATCAAAAATTAACATTAAACACAAGTGTCAACATGACTCTCAGCTATTACAATAGCATATATTTAAAAAAATTAATAATTAGTTTATTAAAAAAATTAAGTTAAAAAATGATTTTTTTTTCAGTTTTATTTTTATTTGTTTATTGGACGATTTGCATGAAACTTAT
Source organism: Procambarus virginalis (assembly GCA_020271785.1). Taxonomy (NCBI): domain Eukaryota; kingdom Metazoa; phylum Arthropoda; class Malacostraca; order Decapoda; family Cambaridae; genus Procambarus; species Procambarus virginalis. Next base: position 4,631 of record WNGS01118458.1, read on the forward strand.
ACACCTGACTGCACGTAAGCCTATCTGTAAGGGTGCCAATTTTGGAGGAAATTGGTTGATGTCAACCTCAACCACAGATCTATCTTGAGGCTATCTTGAGATGATTTCGGGGCTTTTTAGTGTCCCCGCGGCCCGGTCCTCGACCAGGCCTCCACCCCCAGGAAGCAGCCCGTGACAGCTGACTAATACCCAGGTACCTATTTTACTGCTAGGTAACAGGGGCATAGGGTGAAAGAAACTCTGCCCATTGTTTCTCGCCGGCACCCGGGATCGAACCCAGGACCACAGGATCACAAGTCCAGCGTGCTGTCCGCTCGGCCGACCGGCATGAACTCTGGGGAATAATGAATAAAATTGCAACTTTCTACAAAATAAAAAAAACCGTTCTAGACTATTTTAAAAGCAGGAAATTGTAGGAACGGTAAAATGCAGCCAAAACTGATCAAGAACAAATTAAGCACTAGAAATGGGCATCAATAAACGCTAAGAGAGATTTCTTTGACTGGGTTCACATTCCTGACAAGCACAAATCTCCAAAATTTTTTGGTTCCATGGTTCAGTTTTGGTCATACAAGAGGATGTTGTGGCTGTGAATCTATTTTTTTTTTTACGGGCTCACCATAGCCCATGCTACCTGGAAGTTGTTCCAAATAGCCAAATCTAAAATAATAACATTTTTGCCACAAAATTATTTTGGAATTATAACTAAATGGTTGCTCCACCACACAGGACACCCACAGAAAGGGGGGGGGGGAGGTGTTTTCAGCCGCACCAAACAGGACGCCTGCAGAGTGAGAAGCGCCTCCCACCAAACAGGACATCCACAGAAAAGGGGGGAGAGCGCCCCCCACCAAACAGGACACCCGAAGAAGGGGGAAGAGAGCCCCCACCACAGGACACCAACAGAAGGGGGGGCGCCCCCCACAAGTCAATAAAGTACCACGCACAAGAGCGCCCCCTCCCTTACCCCTCCACACAACCACCACCCGCGCCACACACCACCTGCAGAGGCAGCCCCAGCCCACCTCCCACCGGAGAACACACCAACACACCCCACACAACACCCCCGATACATAAAACCTTCCCCCTGGCCGGTCGCCATTGCCACCACATGGCAATCGCGTGGAAAAACCATCTCCCTCTATCGCCATTCCCAACCAGTAGAGCGCCAGCCGCCGCTGCTTACACCCATCATAGAGGCTCTACGGGCACAAGCTCCAGAGAAAAAGAGGCGTTAAAGAGGAGACAAGCTGAGGAGAAAGGAGCAGATGGCAGCACCTTCAATTTTAAATTTTAATGATTTATTTTTCAAGTAAAATAAACTGAGTCCAAGTAAATTTAATTTAAACTCTTTAATTTTTATTCAATTTACATGAAACTTACACTTTGTATGTTAAGTTTATGTCTCTAAAATATTATGCTAGGGTTTTATCCTAAGATCATTTATTGATTTTATAATAGCAATAAACATGATATATTTGCATAATTTTTGGGGGGAACTTTGACTATTTTTATTAGTAAATCTAAACATATTTTGGAAAATCTGCGGCATCAGATCCTTTATTATATGCTATTGTGTCAGAAAAGTGTCACAGAATGATTATATTTGAAACTTGTGGTTGTAGGAACTTACTGAAAATGTGAAATATTCGTTGAAAAAAATCTCCCTTTCTATTTAGGAGAAATTGAAAATTGAAACTTGGGACAATTGCAGCCCTTTTTACATACAACTCGTAAAAAAAATTGTTGACATTGAACAAAGTTTAAAAAACTAACTCGTGGCCCTTTCCTGCAAAATCCTGAACTCTATTTTATTTTATCCTTGTGTGTGTGTAATTACCTAAGTGTAGTTACAAGATGAGGGCTACGCTCGTGGTGTCCCGTCTTCCCAGCACTCTTTGTCATATAACGCTTTGAAACTACTGACGGTTTTGGCCTCCACCACCTTCTCACTTAACTTGTTCCAACCGTCTACCACTCTGGTTGCGAAAGTAAATTTTCTTATATTTCTTCAGCATCTTTGTTTAGTTAGTTTAAATCTATGACTTCTTGTTCTTGAAGTTCCAGGTCTCAGGAAATCTTCCCTATCGATTCTATCAATTCCTGTTACTATTTTGTACGTAGTGATCATATCACCTCTTTTCCTTCTGTCTTCTAGTTTTGGCATATTTAATGCCTCTAACTTCTCCTCGTAGCTCTTGCCCTTCAGTTCTGGGAGCCACTTAGTAGCATGTCTTTGCACCTTTTCCAGTTTGTTATGTGCTTCTTAAGATATGGGCACCACACAGCTGCTGCATATTTTAGCTTTGGCCTAACAAAAGTCGTGAACACTGTTAAAGTGTGTATGTGTGTGTGTGTGTGTGTGTGTGTGTGTGTGTGTGTGTGTGTGTGTGTGTGTGTATATATATATATATATATATATATATATATATATATATATATATATATATATATATATATATATATATATATATATATATATATATATGGACACTGCCTTTTGAACGAAAGGCGGTGGAATTTCTGATGGGGAAGGAAGACAATTGCGCACCGCGTTCCGCAAGGCGCGGTGCGGACAGTCTGGGTGGCATAAATAGCGCGGAATGGGAGGTTTCTCTCTCACTCCGCTCCCGTCACCGTCCGCGACTCAAGAAGCGGACTCCACGCTCAGCGCCGCGCCTCATCGACACGTGGGCCAGTACTCTATACTGCATCTCAAGCAAATGGACCCCATCCCCGCTACCATGGTCCCAGCTCTGACTTTCCCTGATCCGGCAGGGGCTCCCTGTCGTACTCAGCAAACCTTAAGGTAAAAGAGTTTCCTGTTCAAGTTAGTCAGGACTTTCCCCAGTGCTGGCGTGTGGTTGCGCCGTCCCTCGCGGCCCGTTCGTACCGCCTTAGCTAGTTCCCTGGGCATCCCGCCTGTTTGCCTGCCTGGGGTTGCAGGTGCGCCTCCAGGTCGGGAATGGTGTGCTGCTTGTCTGCGGCGTCTCTCGTGGCCAGGTTTCGGTGGTCCTGTGCCCCTGGGGCCCGGGCCCTAATGTACGCTCGGTGGAGCATTCGTCCCAGGTGGGCCCTCCCAGGCGTTTATCGGGAGCCCGGTTTGCTGTGCCCCTAGGCTTGCCCTAGGGGCCATGTCTCGCCCGCGCCTGGTCGTGCGTGCACGGCCAGGCTCCCTCTGTGGTCTAGCACCGCCCTCTGTGGCGACGTCACGTGGCTGGTTTCTGTGGACCTGCGCCCTGGGGCCCAAGCCCGGTAGGCGGCGCCCACGTGGCTTGGCGCTCTATAGAGCACTCGCCCCAGGGATGCTTTTCGTTTACTCCCCCCCCCCTCCCAGGCGTCTTCCCTGGAACCCGGTCTGTTGCGTCTCCTAGGCTTGTCCCTAGGGGCCAGGGTTCGTGGCGCGTTCCTAGTCGTGCGTGTCCGGCCAGGCTCCCTGCGAGCGTCCTGGCGTCACCCTTGGTGGTGACGCCTCCTGGCCGGGTTATTAGTCGTCTTTGTCCCTAGAGACCGACCCTAGGGGCCCATGCCAAGGTTGGCTGGTGTAGCCCAGCCTGTTCGTCCCTAGACGTTTGCCTGGCTGGTGTAGCCCAGCCTGTTGGCCCATTACGTTTGTCTGGCTGGTGTAGCCCAGCCAGTTCGTCCTTAGACGTTTGTCTGGCTGGTGTAGCCCAGCTTGTTCCTCCCTAGAAGTTTGGCTGGCTGGTGTAGCCCAGCCTGTTCGTACCTAGACGTTTGTCTGGCTGGTGTAGCCCAGCCTGTTCGTCCTAGACGTTTGTCTGGCTGGTGTAGCCCAGCCTGTTCGTCCTAGACGTTTGTCTGGCTGGTGTAGCCCAGCCTGTGCGTCCTAGACGTTTGTCTGGCTGGTGTAGCCCAGCCTGTTCGTCCCCAGACGTTTGTCTGGCTGGTGTAGCTCAGCCTGTTCGTCCTAGACGTTTTTCTGGCTGGTGTAGCCCAGCCTGTTCGTAGCTACACGTTTGTCTCGCCGGTGTAGCCCAGCCTGTTCGTAACTTCACGTTTGTCTGGCTGGTGTAGCCCAGCCTGTGCGTCCTAGACGTTTGTCTGGCTGGTGTAGCCCAGCCTGTTCGTCCCCAGACGGGTGTCTGGCTGGTGTAGCTCAGCCTGTTCGTCCTAGACGTTTGTCTGGCTGGTGTAGCCCAGCCTGTTCGTACCTTCACGTTTGTCTGGCTGGTGTAGCCCAGCCTGTTCGTACCTACACGTTTGTCTGGCTGGTGTAGCCCAGCCTGTTCGTCCTACACGTTTGTCTGGCTGGTGTAGCCCAGCCTGTTCGTCCTACACGTTTGTCCGGCTGGTGTAGCCCAGCCTGTTCGTCCCTACACGTTTGTTTGGCTGGTGTAGCCCAGCCTGTTCTTACCTAGTCTTTTGTCCGGCTGGTGTAGCCCAGCCTGTTCGTCCTAGACGTTTGTCTGGCTGGTGTAGCCCAGCCTGTTCGTCCTATTCGTTTGGCTGTTTGGCGCCGCACAGCCTGTTCGTCCCAGTTGTTTCCCTGGCTCGTGTAGCCCAGCTCGTTCGTCCCAGTCGTTTGTCTGGCTGGTGTAGCCCAGCTCGTTCGCCCCAGATGTTTGTCTGGCTGGTGTAGCCCAGCTCGCTCGTCCCAGATGTTTGTCTGGCTGGTGTAGCCCAGCTCGTTCGTCCCAGACGTTTGTCTGGCTGGTGTAGCCCAGCTCGTTCGTCCCAGACGTTTGTCTGGCTGGTGTAGCCCAGCTCGTTCGTCCCAGACGTTTGTCTGGCTGGTGTAACTCTCAGTAACTCACCAGGTAATGTACTACCACTCTCAGTAACTCACCAGGTAATGTACTGCCACTCTCAGTAACTCACCAGGTAATGTACTACCACTCTCAGTAACTCACCAGGTAATGTACTGTACCACTCTCAGTAACTCACCAGGTAATATCATTGCACTCTCAGTAACTCACCAGATAACGTACTGGCACTCTCAGTAACTCACCAGGTAATGTACTGGCACTCTCAGTAACTCACCAGGTACTGTACTGGCACTCAGTAACTCACCAGGTAATGTACTGGCACCCTCAGTAATTCACCAGGTAATGTACTGCCACTCAGTAACTCACCAGGTAATGTACTGCCACTCTCAGTAACGCACCAGGCAATGTACTGCCACTCTCAGTAACTCGCCAGGTAATGTACTGCCACTCTCAGTAACTCACCAGGTAATATCATGGCACTCTCTTTAACTCACCAGCTAATGTACTGACGCTCAGTAACTCACCAGGTAATGTACTGGCACTCTCAGTAACTCACCAGGTAATGTACTGGCACTCTCAGTAACTCAACAGGTAATGTACTGGCACTCTGCTGGTGTAGCCCAGCTCGTTCGTCCCAGACGTTTGTCTGGCTGGTGTAGCCCAGCTCGTTCGTCCCAGACGTTTGTCTGGCTGGTGTAGCCCAGCTCGCTCGTCCCAGACGTTTGTCTGGCTGGTGTAGCCCAGCTCGTTCGTCACAGCTGCTTGTCTGGCTGGCTCAGCCCCGCTTGTTCGTCACAGACTTTTGTCTTTTGTTGCACTTTTGAGAATATTATTGCTTTAGGCTAGCCATTCTCCCTTGTTTATTACTGTTTATTAGCCATTCCATCCCTTGAACTTTTCAGTTTACTCTATCCAAACCTTACCATGCACTATTACTATTTAACCTACCATCCTATCCCTTGATTAATCCCGCTTTAAGCCAACTAATCTTCCCATGTTTATCACTATTTCTTTCGTTTGTTCATCTTATATCAAGTACATTATATTACGGTCTTATGCTATTATTAGAATATATTATTCCCCTCCCGTTCTCACTGTTCTGTTCTACTCCTACAGGGTAGGCGCAGGACGTAGAGCGGTCTGTCGGCTTGGGTGGGCTACAACATGTTATCATTTATTTAAGTTTTCCTAAATTAATTTATTACATTGTTCAGCTTTCAGTTATGCCCTGTATTTACTTACTAATCCAGTTGCAGAGTTAAAGCAGTGTACATTGCTGTGGGATACGCAGTTAATTTGTTTCACTTTTGAGACTATTATTGTTTTAATCTAGACCAACTATTCCATGGATACGTACTGTTTTAATTATCCATTCTATCCCATGGACATTAGTTTTAATCTATCCAAACTATACCTTGCATTATTACTGTTTATCCTACCCTTCCTATACCTTGTATAGTCCTGCTTTAATCTACCCAAGTTATCCATGATTATCACTGTTTACTCTTTATTTGTTCAGCTTAAATTTACTTAAGCAATACGTATTTACTTAATAATACTGTTGCAGTGTTAAAGCAGTGTCCATTTCTAGTGGGATACTCAAATAATTTTGCTTTTCACTTTCGAGATTATTGTTTGAATTCTTCCAAACTATACCACGATTAATACTGTCTTAATATAATCAAACTATACAATGAATAATACGGTCTTAATATAACCAAACTAACATGAATAATACTGTTCAATCTTACATGAATATTACTCTCTTAATCTATTTAACTGACAGCTTTATTACATTGGTTTTATTACGATAGCTTTGGCTATCTGTCCGGTATTTTCACTCACTATGGTCAATTAACTTTACCTTTGCTTTTGTCTACTGGTGTATGTGACGGTTGCTGGTGCGGCAGCTGGGTTTCCCTGCCTGCTTTTTCCTGTTAGTCCTACCGATGCTTACTTTTTCATTTTCCGCAGTGGCGAGAAGCCGGATCACGCAGCAACTGCAACACGGAAGAGGGCTCGGGCGGCGGCGTGCGAGGACAACAGCGCAGTGGTGTGAGGACGCAGCCGGCCTGGGCCAGGACGAAACCCGCCCGTTTCGCCTCCCCCTCCTCGGGGGCCTCCTCGGGGGGCTCTGATGTGGACGGCGACTACATTTCCCAGAGGCCCCCTGCCGGCAAAGTGGGGGGTGGCACAGCGACGCAGCCTCCACCCCCTTTCGGCAGACGATTGGACGACGCTTCAGGCGCCTTCGCGCAGGCTCGGATGCCCTCTCCTGACACAAGCCTTCTGGGCATGGGGACCACCGAGGCCGACCCTGCCACGGCTGCTACAGCCGCCCCCCCCCCTTCCCCAACCGTCGACCAAGGGCCAGGGGGCATAAGTCGAGGAGACGTGCGAGCTCCTCCAGTCTCTCCTCCTTTCCTTCCCAGTTCGGTAGCATAGTTGCTCTGCCCCTTGGGGGTTTTCCCTCGCGGCCAGCGGGCACTCGCCCTTCGGGGGTGGGGTCCGGCCTGCTGGCCCCTGCGGGGTGGGGGTGCAGCGCCCGTCCCCAATCTGTTCCGCTGTCCGCAGCTACTACTTTGACTTTACTGCCATTCTACTAGTAAGCCCTACCTTAAGTCGGCCTCTGGCCTGGGGTTATTTAGGAAATTCTTTCTCCTTATTCCTTGGCGGCTCGGCCTCTGGCCTGGGGTTATTTTCTTCTCCAAATTCATATCAGGCTTTCCCAGTCAAAATGTAATTTTCTGCCGCCTGTTTATTTCCAGCTAGGGTTTCCATTATGTTATGTTGTTCACTTATGGTGTCCTGACTGTTATACTTAGATTTGTTACATTCGCCTCACTGCTAATTCTAGACAATAGGCCATTAGTTTTCTGCAGAGTTTGTTACTAGGCTACAAGATTACTTTTATTTTACAGCGGGTGTACATTTTAAGTTGTTTCGTGTACTTTGAGTTAGCCACGGCTATGTTGTACATTTGTTAAGACCTACTTAGAAGCCTGTCTTACTCTGCAGAATTATTTATACTGTATTAATAAATTTACGCCCCATACTGTTTGTGTCTTCCTTCCCCTGATCAGAAAATGGACACTGCCTTTTGAACGAAAGGCGGTGGAATTTCTGATGGGGAAGGAAGACAATTGCGCACCGCGTTCCGCAAGGCGCGGTGCGGACAGTCTGGGTGGCATAAATAGCGCGGAATGGGAGGTTTCTCTCTCACTCCGCTCCCGTCACCGTCCGCGACTCAAGAAGCGCCCACCCTCCTCCCCCTTTCTGCTGGCTGCCAGTTTCCCCGGTTCTGACTACGTCAGTCGTTGTTCCGTACGTCTTTCCTCCCGTTTCACTGGGGATGGGTGGGGGGGTGCAGCGCCCGTCCCCAATCTGTTCCGCTGTCCGCAGCTACTACTTTGACTTTACTGCCATTCTACTAGTAAGCCCTACCTTAAGTCGGCCTCTGGCCTGGGGTTATTTAGGAAATTCTTTCTCCTTATTCCTTGGCGGCTCGGCCTCTGGCCTGGGGTTATTTTCTTCTCCAAATTCATATCAGGCTTTCCCAGTCAAAATGTAATTTTCTGCCGCCTGTTTATTTCCAGCTAGGGTTTCCATTATGTTATGTTGTTCACTTATGGTGTCCTGACTGTTATACTTAGATTTGTTACATTCGCCTCACTGCTAATTCTAGACAATAGGCCATTAGTTTTCTGCAGAGTTTGTTACTAGGCTACAAGATTACTTTTATTTTACAGCGGGTGTACATTTTAAGTTGTTTCGTGTACTTTGAGTTAGCCACGGCTATGTTGTACATTTGTTAAGACCTACTTAGAAGCCTGTCTTACTCTGCAGAATTATTTATACTGTATTAATAAATTTACGCCCCATACTGTTTGTGTCTTCCTTCCCCTGATCAGAAAATATTTAAT
>WNGS01118461.1:0-10625 GCA_020271785.1 Procambarus virginalis
ATAAAAGGTGCAAAGACATGCTACTAAGTGGCTCCAGAACTGAAGGCTAGAGCTATGAGGAGAGGTTAGATTCATTAAATATGCCAAAACTAGAAGACAGAAGAAAAAGAGGTGATATGATCACTGCATACAAAATAGTAACAGGAATTGATAAAATCGATAGGGAAGATTTCCTGAGACCTGGAACTTTAAGAACAAGAGGTCATAGATATAAACTAGCTAAACACAGATGCCGAAGAAATATAAGAAAATTCACTTTCGCAAACAGAGTGGTAGACGGTTGGAACAAGTTAGGGAGAAGGTGGTGGAGGCCAAGACCGTCAGTAGTTTCAAAGCGTTATATGACAAAGAGTGCTGGGAAGACGGGACACCACGAGCGTAGCTTCATCCTGTAACTACACTTAGGTAATTACACTTAGGTAATTATACACCGTCGATTCACCTATAACCTGCGACAGGTATAAGAAGGTGAGAACTGTGGTGATACCTCAGATCAACACAGACACAATAAAACAATGACAAGATATTGTACTTACAGATAAGGTACCTTTCCTTACTCACTCAGACACGTTTATGCAAGAACTCGTAGGTGGCCTGACAGCTGGTTCGCTCGTAGACACGGAGGGTACTCGCAGTATCTTGAGATGATTTCGTGAGTAAGGCATGCTGTATGCTTAACAGACAGTCACACGCACACACACTGGCACTGGCGGTGCGTAAGGTGGTGACGTCATGTAGGAGTGAGGACGGCCGCGGGCGCTCGAGGTACTGAGGTACTGAGGTACACGCTCGGGACGAGTGGTAGCTGGCGGCGGCTGTGGTACCATGCTGGTACACTTGTGGTAAAGTCACACACAGGTTTCTTAGGCGGCGGCACTGCCTTAGTTCACTCTAAGTCACTCACAACGATCATTGTCACCAGGGGTTTTCTGATACCAGTCTGTTTCGCTCTGGAGATTTGTCACTTTAGGCTTCTGAACAATATACTCACTCGTGATTCTGGGCGAGTGTGGTATATCACAAAGACACTGAGTTAACTTGACGGTGAGGAATAGACGGTGTTCAGTCTATTGGCCGGTAGACAGAACGACCCGTCCTCTCTGTTTGGTCTCTCTCACGTGAATGATTTTGCAAAGGGTGCCTGGAATCTCGTGGCACACAATACAAAAGGAGTTACAATTTGTCCAATAGCATTGCAGCAAATGAGCGAGAACCAACCATATTAGCTCGTTCGATGAGCAGTAGGAGAGGTGAGTCATGAACACGTCACGAACACGTCATAGCTGTTATTCACCATCGCGCCGGTTGACCCCAGAGGTCAGACGCTGCTGGCGTCTCCCCTCTGTTCTTACGCTCCACCACCGAGGTACTCACTGACCCTTTGGTGGCAAGTATGCTTAACTCCCTGTATCTACTTTCTGCCTGGACATACGGTGGCCTCCATATTATAAAAGTGTTCCTGGTTAAGTGGGCATTCTGGAGATACCCAACATGCCAGGTCACTATCCAGGATTAAGAGAGATAGGCTTTGTGCATGAAGATCAGTGCACTGTGCACTGCAATGAGTCATTCAAGTCAGCTGTGAGAGAATCTTTGGAGACATACTCCCACACGTGGTGTTTCACCTTCCTTCTTATGATGTCTTCAACGAAACCATTGGAGAAGCCGTTGTTGACTAGGACCTGCCTTACCCTACAGAGTTCTTCATCGACTTGCTTCCATCCTGAGCTGTGGCTGAGAGCACGGTCGACATAAGCGTTAACAACACTCCTCTTGTACCTGTCTGGGCAGTCACTGTTGGCATTGAGGCACATTCCTATGTTTGTTTCCTTAGTGTAGACTGCAGTGTGGAAACCTCCGCTCCTTTCCAAGACTTACATCTAGAAAGGGCAGCTTCCCATCCTTCTCCATCTCGTAAGTGAAACTCAATACAGAATTCCGCTCGAATGCCTCCTTCAGCTCCTTCAGATGTCTGACATCAGGTACCTGTGTAAAAATGTCATCAACATACCTGCAGTATATGGCAGGTTTCAAGTTCATGTCGACTAAGACCTTCTGTTCGATGGTACCCATGTAGATTTTGTATTGACAGTAAAAAGAAACATAAGAAATATTGAGAAAATTCGTGTTAGAAATATTAATCTTACTTTTTCGGTCATATTTAACATTATATATATATATATATATATATATATATATATATATATATATATATATATATATATATATATATATATATATAAAGTATATATATATATATAATGTGTATATATATATATATATATATATATATATATATATATATATATATATATATATATATATATATATATATATATATATATATATATATGTCGTACCTAGTAGCCAGAACTCACTTTTTGGCCTACTATGCAAGGCCAGATTTGCCTAATAAGCCAAGTTTTCCTGAATTAATATATTTTCTTTAATTTTTTTCTTATGAAATGATAAAGCTACCCATTTCATTATGTACGAGGTCAATTTTTTTTTATTGGAGTTAAAATTAACGTAGATATATGACGGAACCTAACCAACCCTACCTAACCTAACCTAACCTATCTTTATAGGTTAGGTTAGGTGGCCGAAAAAGTTAGGTTAGGTTAGATTAGGTAGGTTAGGTAGTCGAAAAACAATTAATTCATGAAAACTTGGCCTATTAAGCAAATCGGGCATTGCATAGTAGGCTGACAAGTGCGTTCTGGCTACTAGGTACGACATATATATATATATATATATATATATATATATATATATATATATATATATATATATATATATATATATATATATATATAATGTATATATATGTATATATATAATGTGTGTGTATATATATATATATATATATATATATATATATACGTATGTCGTACCTAGTAGCCAGAACGCACTTCTCAGCCTACTATGCAAGGCCCGATTTGCCTAATAAGCCAAGTTTTCCTGAATTAATATATTTTCTCTAATTTTTTTCTTATGAAATGATAAAGCTACCCATTTCATTATGTATGAGGTAATTTTTTTTATTGGAGTTAAAATTAACGTAGATATATGACCGAACCTAACCAACCCTACCTAACCTAACCTATCCTATCTTTAAAGGTTAGGTTAAGTTAGGTAGCCGAAAAAGTTAGGTTAGGTTAGGTTAGGTAGGTTAGGTAGTCGAAAAACAATTAATTCATGAAAACTTGGCCTATTAGGCAAATCGGGCCTTGCATAGTAGGCTGAGAAGTGCGTTCTGGCTACTAGGTACGACACGTACACACACACACATATATATATATATATATATATATATATATATATATATATATATATATATGTGTGTGTGTGTGTGTGTGTGTGTGTGTGTGTGTGTGTGTATGTATCCAAGATGGATTCTTGCTATTACTGATTCTCTCCCGTGTCCTCCTCTTCGTCCATAATGATTGGGAGTGCTATCTGCAACCATGTTGTACCATCATACAGATTCACTGGTTTGTGCTTCTATCCTCCTTTCCTCAGTTACCTTGTCACGGTGATGTTGCCTGACAATACCTCTAATTTGTACCTCTAATCCGTCTTGGGTGTAAAGTATTCAAGATGGTCTCCTTCAGTGCCTTCAGCAGCCAGCACATCTGCTCGTTCATTCCCACATATTCCAACATGGAAGGGGATCCACAGAAACTTGATGACTCTTCCCTGATTGGTAAGTACTCTCACAGCTCTCTTAATTTCAGCGAGTATGGCAAGATTTTCTGCCCGATTTTTACTTAGGCTTTGCAGTGCTGCTTTTGAATCGGTGCAAATCACTGCACCATTAGTGTTCCGTTGAAGAAACCTTAATGCCATAACAATGGCAGTGAGCTCTGCTTGTGTTGAAGAGGCATAGTTCTCAATACGCGCTTTTTCTTCATTTCTGCGTTGGAAAGCATTATCCTTAATTACCGTGAATGCTGCACCAGCCCTGCCATTGACAGGATTAGATGACCCGTCAGTGTAGATTTGATCTAATTCATTACCGGCTTCTTTATAAATTTCCTTGAGATACTTGTGCCTCATTTCTTGTGGTATCATGTTGGATGTTTTTGTTGCCATTTCATTGATGATAATCCTGCATGAGTCATCCTCATGCAGTAGTGTGGAGGAAGAGGGTATTGTGGTACAAAATAACAGCAATATTACAGAGCCAGGTAATATAAACAATGAGAGCAACAGTGAGACAGAGTGCATAAATGAAGGAATTGGGACGAAAGACGGAGATGGCTCCAATAAAGAGCTAGACAAGACACACACAGGTATAAATACCTTGAAAAACGCAAAACCTGAACATATTTGCAAATTCTACGCTAAAGGAATATGGAAAATTGGGAGCAAAATGCAATTTTCTGCATCCTCGAAAATGCAGGAACATGTTGGCGAGGGGTACATGCTGTTTTGGAACAGGGTGTAGATACTTTCACCCTAAATTATGACAATTTTCAATTAGGGACAAAAAATGCTACAATCTTCAGTGTCCGGAATTCCATGTGAGAGGTACACAGCGTTATAGACGGAAAGATCAATATGACACTACTGGATTTTTTTTAGAGGAAGGCAGAAACAGAGTAGAAAATATAAGAGAGAGGAACAGTCAGATGGAACCACTACAGGATTACAGAGGGGAAGGGAGATACCCACAAGACTGGAATACAAATTATCAACAAGCACACAGGTACTACACCACACAACACCCGTCTTACTACCAAAACTGGACGAATCACTACCAAAACAACACACCCTGGACCTGGGTAGAGTGGGGGGAGAACTACCAAAGCCCACCAAAAGTGACAAGCAATATGGGAAATCATTCATATTTACAAACATACAAGGCTTGAAACCAAAATCAAGAAATAAAGTTAAGTTCATAAATGGCCTCCTAATAGAATCGAACTCAATATTTGGTGCATTTACAGAAACCCACACAAAAGACCACATGGATAGTGAAATCTGGATTCCGAATTATAATCTATATAGATGTGACAGAGTAATTAGGTCAAGTGGAGGAGTAGGTCTGTATATTAAAGAGGAGCTGGCATGCACGATGAGGTGGTAGAGGTACTTGGAATCAAGGTAGAAAATATGAATCTACTTATTATTTTAATATACAAACCGCCAGATGCAACAGTTGAGGAATTCACTGAACAGATCCACAAAATAGAGAATATCCTTGATAACCTAGCAAACCCAGTACCAGATATCATCTTCCTTGGAGACTTCAATCTACCCAGTTTAAAATGGAGAATAGTAAACAATAACATCATAGCAGGAAGTCAACCTGGAAATAACCAACCACAGGTCAGAGAACTACTGAGATTCTGTGACAAATTCTCGCACAATCAGCAGATTACAGAACCAACTAGGAACAAAAACACGCTGGACCTGATATTCATGAACAATGAGGAGCTAATCAGAGACATTACTGTCTCAGACACTACGTACTCGGACCACAAGCTCATTGAAGTGCAAACTAACATTAATAACGGTAGTAGGCCCAAAAGAAACAACAAGCGAGAAGGGCTATTCAATAAATTCAATTTTAATAATAAGAGGATAGACTGGGAGAAAATAAACAGGGAACTTACAAACATCCAATGGGAAATGTTCTAAGATATAAAAATCTAACACAAGGAATAGAAAAACTGACTTCTGAAGCATATGAAGTCTGTCTGAAACATGTTTCTTTGAGGAAAGCCAGAAAGAGGTCCAATGTAGAAAGAGAACGCAGATGACATTACAAAAGGAGGAAGAAATTAACGGAAATGCTTAAGCAGACACGACTCTCCATACAGAGAAGAAATAATTTAAACAGGGAGATTGAAGAAATCGAACAGAGACTGAAGCATTCCTATCAGACTGAAGAAAGGCAACTAGAACAGAAAGCAATTCAAGAAATAAAGAAAAACCCAAAATATTTCTTCACATATGCTAAATCAAAAGCGAAAACCACTGCCAGTATTGGACCTATTCGTACTGTATTAGTGAAGGTTCATACACTGAGGATGACAAAGAAATTAGTGAAATCCTAAAAAAGCAGTATGAGGACATGTTTAGCACTCCGATACTCAGCATGAAAGTGGAAGATTCGGACAATTTCTTTATGAATGATACTCAAACACCTGTAAATATAACTGATATCAACACGAGCGTGGCAGATTTTGAAAGAGAAATTGACAATATGCCCATGCACTCAGCCCGGGTCCAGACTCATGGAATTCAATATTTATAAAGAAATGCAAAGTGCCAGTAGCACAGATACCAGATGCGCTTAAAGCAGCAGACATTGCCCCTCTACACAAGGGTGGTAGCAAAGCATTGGCAAAGAATTATAGACCAGTTGCACTAACGTCCCACATAATAAAAGTATTTGAGAGAGTGATCAGGAGTCAGGTCACTAGATTCATGGAAACCAATGACCTCCACAATCCAGGCCAACATGGATTTAGAGCAGGAAGATCATGCCTCTCACAGCTACTTGACCACTATGACAAAATCACTGAGGCATTAGAGGAAAAACATAATGCAGATGTCGTATACACAGATTTTGCAAAGGCATTCGACAAATGTGACCATGGAGTGATTGCACACAAAATGAGGTCAATGGGTATAACTGGTAAAGTAGGACGCTGGATACTCAATTTCCTGTCGAACAGAACACAAAGAGTAACAGTCAATCAAGTAAAATCGAGTCCGAGCGCAGTTAAAAGCTCTGTACCTCAAGGTACAGTCCTTGCACCACTGCTGTTCCTTATTCTCATATCAGATATAGACAAAAACACAAGTCACAGCTTCGTGTCATCCTTTGCAGATGATACAAAAATCAGCATGAAAATTACCTCTGCTGAAGACATTGATAAACTACAAACAGATATTAACAAAGTTTTCGATTGGGCAGCAGAAAATAACATGATGTTTAACGGTGATAAATTCCAGGTACTCAGATACGGCAAAAATGAGGATCTTAAACATAATACAGGGTACAAAACACAATCGAATCTGCCCATAGTAGGAAAACAGCATGTCAAGGATTTGGGAATAATGATGTCCGACGACCTAACGTTTAGGGAGCATAACCAAGCAAGTATTGCGTCAGCCAGAAAAATGATAGGATGGATTACGAGAACCTTCAAGTCCAGAGATCCCATCACAATGGTTGTACTCTTCAAATCACTTGTGTTGTCCCGTCTAGAGTACTACTCAGTACTCACTTCCCCCTTCAGAGCAGGAGAGAAGGCTGAAATTGAGGGAATACAGAGAACATATAGACAAGATAAAGATACGCACGCATAGACAAAATAAAGCACCTAAATTATTGGGATCGTCTCAAAGCTCTCCAAATGTACTCACTAGAAAGGAGACGAGAGAGATACCAAATAATATACACATGGAAAATACTGGAGGGACAGGTCCCAAATCTGCACAGTAAAATAACAACGTACTGGAGTGAACGACATGAAAGAAAATGCAGAATAGAACCAGTGAAGAGCAGAGGTGCCATGGGCACAATCAGAGAACACTGTATGAACATTAGAGGTCGACGGTTGTTCAACGTCCTACCAGCGAGCGTCAGAAATATTACAGGAACAACCGTAGACATCTTCAAGAGGAAACTAGATTGTTTCCTTCAAGGAGTGCCGGACCAACCGGGCTGTGGTGGGTATGTGAGCCTGCGGGTCGCTCCAAGCAACAGCCTGGTGGACCAAACTCTCACAAGTCAAGTCTGGCCTCGGGCCGGGCTTGGGGAGTAGAAGAACTCCCAGAACCCCATCTACCAGGTATCAACCAGGTATGCAAGGTTATACAGTTACATATCTGATTTTATACAAAAAATGAACATTAAGAGGACACAAGAAAAAGTTCGCTTCCTAGAGGCTGTAGATTTCCTCGAACTCCTCCGACGCCGAGCAGGAACCGAGGATGCAGTGGGCATTCCCCCTCTGGATCGCGACACTGAGGCGCTGAAAGAGAAAACTTGCCACTCTAGGGTCTTCTTGTGTCAATGAGCTTGGAACCAATATCCTTAAGAAACCTTCTTGCACTCTCTCCCCATGGACCTATGGTCTCAAACCCTATTGGAACGAAGTTGTACCGATGATCTAATTGCCTGTACTTGGCTGACTTGAGTCTTTCTCTATGTCGCCGCGGCGACTGCTGTGCCAGCAGAGACGTTGATGTATGTGGTTGCCAGGGTGGATACGCAAGTATAGGGAGGCAGGCAGAGCTTGAGAGTGAGGCAGGGAGGGAGGCAGGCAGGCAGGCAGAGCTTGGGAGGGAGGCAAGCAGGCAGGCAGAGGCTAGGTGGTAGGCAGGGAGGAAGGCAGGCAGAGCTTGCGAGGGAGGCAGGCAGGCAGAGGCTGGGTGGCAGGCAGGCAGAGGCTGGGTGGTAGGCAGGGAGGGAGGCAGGCAGAGCTTGGGAGGGAGGCAGGCAGGCAGAGGCTGGGTGGTAGGCACGGAGGGAGAGGCAAGGAGGGAGGCAGGCAGGCAGGCAGGCAGAGCTTGGGAGGGAGGCAGGCAGGCAGAGGCTGAGTGGTAAGCAGGGAGGGAGAGGATGGTGATGGAGGGAGGGAGGGAAGAAAAGAGGGAGAGAGGGATGAAGCTATGGTTGTTGAGGTGAAGCAAAGAGAGTGTGTGTTTGGGAAGTATGGGGAAGAAGCGGGTGTTGGGTATCTGGGGCTTTAACTTGTATATTAAATTACTTGATTATTATGATTAACATAAATCGAAGGACCACCCACTTTTGAGAAAGGAGGGAAAACGAATAAAGGTGATTATTAGTTTGACACTATAGAACCAGTGCCTATGTACGATAATTAACTTAACAATCACTTGAAGATAATGAATAGACTGTATTATTAATTAATTAAAGTCAAAGCTTCAAATATCAACATTGGAGGGTTATTTCTAGAAGTTCATATATATCTAGGCAACCTGTCCTCTTAAAAAGAAGGTCAACATTTGCCGTTTGACTCTACGGCTGTTTTTGGACATTATTTTGTGTAAAACTACGTCTATTATCGCTTCCATGGACTATCTCTTGTTATACAATGAAATACCACACTCTTATTATTCTATAACTCACTGACTATGCTCTGATATTTGTTCTTCAAGTAAAAATATATATATTTTTGCCTTAATTAGGCCATAATCCAGAAAATTCCAGCCTATCGATCTTTATATTTAGGAAAACATCTAATAAATTTGGAAATGAATTTTTCGTTCGCCGACAGTTGCCTGTTACTATTTAACCCTTTATCTTTAATGTCGCTGGTCATTTTGACTTTCCCAGGATTTATATAGGTTTTGTAGCAGCATTTAGTCAGACTACAGTAATTTAACTAATGGGAAACCTCTATAGTCGTCGTAAATTAATAATAATCATTTATCAAATAATAAATTAGCAAACATACAACATTTTATGTTACGACGTTTCGGGTAGGCCGTTCCGTTTGTTTTCAACCCCAATGGTTCAAAATACACAATACTTTTAATATATAAGTGACTAAGTATGCTCTAATATATGGTCCTCAATGAAAATTATCGTTTTTTTTTGTTAATTTGTCCATAATGAATAGATTCCTTACTGTTTATCTTTATATTAAGAAAAACATCTAAACAAATTGGTATTGTGTTTTCGTTCAGAAAGTTTCCAGTACTATTTCCTAGTTATCAATTAATGTAGGTGGTTATTTTATTCGCGGCTACCAGGGCTTTCTCCCATTATACAATATAAATGTACTCACTAACTATTCTCTGGTATCTGTTCTTCAAGTAAAATTACCTATTTTTTTGCTTAATTATTCATAATTCATAAAATTCCTTCAGTCGATCTTTATATTTAGGAAAACATCTAATCAATTTGGAATTTAATTTTCGTTCACCTACAGTTACCAGCTACTATTTCATTGTTATATTTTATGTCGCTGGTCATTACGATTTTCCAAGAATTTAAATAGCTAAACAGCAAGTAGCATCTTGTTAGAGTACAGGAATTACCTATGGAGAACCTCGATAGCTTCCGAAAATTATTAATGATTATATATGGAATTTAAAATAATGAATTATATACCATTTCTTATGTTACGTGTTCGGCGGGTAGGCGGTTCTGCGGGTTTACAACCGAATGTTTAAAAATCACACTATTTTAAATGTATGAGTCCTAGTATGCTCTGATATATGTTCTGCAATGAAATAAAGATTGTTTTGTTTGTTCATTACTCCATAAATGTGTAATGTGTTAATTCAATCAAAAATCTTTTTGCATGTTTATATGCAATATTCGTACTGGCAACTACCTAATATTTTAAAAATAATTTTTACAACTTCTATTAATATATAATGTTGAAATAAATATCACACAAAGTCTCTATATCTGTTTTTAGATGTCTTTTTAAATTTTCTTTTAAATATTATAATAATTTTGTGAATCTTGATTAAAAATTATGTTAATTATTATTAATCTATTGTTTTATTTAAGAGTAAAGAATTGCAAGTATTTGAATAGCCACGGGGTCTCTGTTTGTGTGTATGAATGCACGGATTTGTTTTTTGTTATGAGATGGACGCCTTAGAAAGCATGGTGCAGGCCACCT
>WNGS01118470.1:0-11875 GCA_020271785.1 Procambarus virginalis
TCTCTCGAATCGTTACAGGTAGGCTGTTCCCCTTCATTGTGTACTGTCCCTTTGGTCTCCTATCATCTGATCCCATTTCCATAACTTTACATTTACTGGTGTTAACTCCAGTAGCCATTTCCCTGACCATCTCTGCAACCTGTTTAAGTCCTCTTGGAGGATCCTACAATCCTCGTCTGTCACAACTCTTCTCATTAATTTTGCGTCATCCGCAAACATTGACATGTATGATTCCACTCCTGTAAACATGTCATTTACGTAAATTAGAAAGAGGATTGGTCCCAGCACCGATCCTTGAGGTACTCCACTTGTTACTGTTCGCCAGTCCGACTTCTCGCCCCTTACCATTACCCTCTGGCTCCTTCCTGTTAGGTAGTTCTTCACCCATTCTAGGGCCTTTCCGCTTACTCCTGCCTGCCTCTCAAGTTTGTAGGCAGTCTCATGTGCGGTACTGTATCAAAGGCCTTTGGCAGTCAAGAAATATGTAGTCTGCCCAGCCTTCTCTGTCCTGTCTTATCCTTGTTACTTTCATAGAATTCTAAAAGGTTGTTAGGCATGATTTCCTGTCCAGAACCCATGTTGGTGCTTGTTTACAAACCCAATGCTCTCCAGGTGCTCAACAAGTCTTAGCCTAATTATTCTTTCAAGTATTTTGCAGGGGATGCTTGTCAATGATACGGGTCTGTAGTTGAGTGCCTCCTCCCTATCACCTTTCTTGAATATCGGTACGACATTTGCCTCCTTCCACACCTAAGCAATTCTCCCGACATAAGTGACTCATTAAAGATCATGCCAGAGGCACGCTGAGAGGCCCTCGCTGCCCTCTTTAAGTATTCCTGTATATTTTCCCTTCTGTGTGTGTGTGTGTGTGTGTGACGGTTTGAGAGGCAGGACCAAAGAGCCAGAGCTCAACCCCCGCAAGCACAATTAGGTG
The DNA here is from genome assembly GCA_020271785.1 of Procambarus virginalis. Taxonomy (NCBI): domain Eukaryota; kingdom Metazoa; phylum Arthropoda; class Malacostraca; order Decapoda; family Cambaridae; genus Procambarus; species Procambarus virginalis. The sequence continues at coordinate 935 of WNGS01118470.1, forward strand.
AGTATTAGGTGAGTACATGTACATCTGTACACCATATCAAGTCCTCCCTACTGACAAGGACGGAAATAATGGTGAAAATCTCACGCGCCCGCGCTTCTCTTCACCTTAGCAGGTGCTAATAGAGACAACCGGCGGAACACCTGACTTCGAATTCAGGCTTAGAGATAAATATCACCAATACATACAGGGTACTTACTCATTTATACAGCCTGCTCACACACACACACACACACACACACACACACACAGCCCTACCATACATACACCCTGATGTAGGTGGTGTGACGGTGTTCCCCCCCTTCTATTTCTCCCACGCCTGCTGTAAGAGTCATGTCCACTTTACCCGAGCGTTCTCTACGTTGCGGGCCTCAGTTTGACATATGTGGGAGAGTATAGTGTTCTCGCAGTGCTGAGAAATTTGTAAAAGAAGAATATTCTGGCCTGTGGTATAGGCCCTTTAGGAAGCCAATATGGCGCTGGCTCATCTGTTCTCCCGTCAGAACTGTGTGACGTCAGTGACACCAGATTGGTCACCATCAGCGACGTGGCACTGGGAGCCAATGAAAACCTCCCTTGGCAAATATGACGTCACGAAGGCAGGGGGGTCCAGCCGTAGCGCCGAGTTGGCGCCACAGTCTCACACGGCACGTCATCGAGGCAAGACGTGCGCCAAGGAATCCTGTCAAGTTGGCGGATTACCCGAGCGCTGGTGGATATAAGCGTCTCCTGTTGTCTGCACGCACTCTGAGAGGTCTTCCTTCATCCCATGTGTGGACCAAAGAAGGAATTGACGGAATATTGAGCAACAAGTACTCCAGGACAGGTGCGTTGCAAGAAGTGGACTGGGCAGTGACGTATGTGACGTCTGTGGCAGTTCACCCGTTTAGGAGGCAGCTTAGCGGCCGGGTCATTCCACCGTGAGGAAACCTGGTTGACCGACTCGCCAACTAGGTTGGATGTGTGAACGACGGTCCTGTCAGTTTGACAGTAGTACGACAATCCCGTGGAACATTACGAGTCACCAGTTTTATGCAAGTACGCCAAGAAGTCTTATTTCATTCCATGTGTGTGGACCGACGATGGAATTGACAGTATATTGAGCTTCAAGTGCTCTGGAGTAGGGTGCTGTGCAGGTGGAGTTTAAGCAGTATCGTCTGGGATGTCTGATAACTTCACAGTGACATCGTAGTGGCGGGGCTGATTCCACTGGGAGTGCAGTGACAAGAAACTAATTGGGAATCCGTACGACTACCGCCGAGACGTAGGTTGGCAGCCGTAATTGAGAGGAAAGTTGACGACCAGGAGATCGACTCCAACCCTGCAAGACGTGGAGGAGGAGCATGGACCTGCGGTGGACAGAATGCGGCGAGGTGCGATAATCCTGAGACGTTGATTTGTGTTTCTGGAGGGTACACGAGGCGAGAGCCTGGACCAGGAGCTGCAACTCAACTCTCATCATAGGATAGGTGAAGTAGGTGATTACAGTTACCCTCCCAATTCCCATTTAGTTAGCTATATATATTTAGCCAGAGTATCTTTCATGTAGTGAGCAAGTCTCACCTAGATCTATGTCACAGTAGGCACAGTGTGCGTAGTGAGGCTATACAGAGCACTCACAGTATTCATTTATATAAATATATGTGGTGTGTGCAAGCACCTGGATTTACTAAAGAATTTGTTGTGATGAGAATTTATTTCATGTGATATATATATATATATATATATATATATATATATATATATATATATATATATATATATATATATATATATATATATATATATATATATATATATATATATATACTAGTGAACCAGTTATTGGTGTTAGGCTATGTGCCCAGTCTTTGAATAATTACTATTATTGATATCTATGCTTTATCTATGTATATGATATGACTGTGTATTGAATAATTTCACCTGTGTGAAGTGATTACTTGTGATATCGCCTTTAAGCGGAATTATCGAATCAAAGAACAGTACCGTGATTAAGTGCATTCTTTGTAATTATTATAAAGTACAGCGTAGTTCCTTGGTACAGTGAAATATCACTTTAAGTGCTGTAAGAGTGAGTTATTGATCGTGAGACCAGTATGGTGGTTTTGTTGCGTCCTATTGGAGTTATAGATATGTCATGTGGATGGTAAATATAGTGATTCACGAGAAGTTAAAGAAACGGGGCGCGCGACGCCAGGAAAACAAGCAATAAACATTCTCACGAGTATTAGGGCGCGGACCAGCTGGTTTTGACAGGTGGCGTGAGGGGTGGAAGTGTGTTGCCACATCGGTGTGCTCCAAATTACCTGCTGAGAAGAGAGCGGCTGTTGTACTTGTTCTGGTGTGTTTATTAATACATGAATATCTTGATGTTTTTAAGTAAAATATCAAAATTCCTTGGTGTTTGTATCATCCCCTCCATAAACCTTGTGACTGCGAAAAATGTAAAGAAGACAGAGTGACAGGAATAATTACTTGCCTGATATCAAATTAATCGAGCGTGCTCTTGCCACAATTACCACAATTACGCACCACCACTGTAGTGTTACTGGACACCGGAAAACACCAGTTGGCGACCTTGTAAGTAGTGTAAGAGTCCTTGCCGGGGGGGGGGGGCACACAATTGAGGGAACAATCTGTGTCGCCACTCATTCTTCGACCTGAGGCCGGTTGGGGGATCGACTGGGGTACTCTCCTGGGCGTACAGTGGCGCTGAGAGGATAGAGTGAAGACCCGCAGGACTACGGTGAGTAACGGTTATCGCCAGAGCAACCACTTTGAGAGGATATCTAGTTTACTGTTGCTCACCCCCATACACCCAGACAGTCGCTACCTCTTCAAGGCGGCGGAGCGGCTAGGGGTAGACGGGTAATCTCCCACGACTCAGCTCACTTCATACCCTTCCTCACCCTGCCGACTTCGTACCTGGCTCGGGCGAAGCGTGGCATTCGTACAAGATGGCGCCAACCACTATGAACGACAGTGTCTCTCAAAATTCCCACGAATTTCTATGGGAAAAGTGCCCTGAACACTGGCAAGATATTCTCAGATCACTCCACTGCTACAAGACACTAGCTGGAGATAAGATAGTCTGATTGATAACTGAGATGGGGACTTACGTATCTGTTGCTACCTGCTCGTATGAACTTTACCTACTTCTCACGATCTGATTACTACACTTACTTGCTATCACACACAAATACGACGAGTTCCCGGATTCTGCTGCGTTCCTATTGGCCCACATCGATGTTAATGGATAACAGAGATGTACTAGGAGCCTCTAGAAGCCGTAGTTTCACTTGGCTGGTCGATCCAGTGAAACCATGTCTTACTAGGCTAGAGGCTGGCGTAGAATGGTGTCTTGATGCAGCGCGGCAAGAAGTGCTGGCTTTTACCGGTCCTCCTCAAACTAGCCAATCAGAGAAAAGCATCCTACGGCCTACCTCTTTGGCCAGCCACAGGCCAGCTTGGATGGCTCACAGGGAGGCCTCCAAGATGGCCGCCTGCGTCGCTCTGCTGCCTTCTCCATTCTTTACAATAAAAGCTGCTACTCACTCTAACTGTTTCCACAAATGCTCTACAGTGGCCATTGTAACATATTTTGAATGCTGATGACTTAGGCTCTCCAGTGAGCCTATACACGGGATGTTCCGGGAACGGGTTGCCAAAGCTAGTCCGGGTGTACAGCTATTCACGTGCTCCAGTGCACGGCGAGCGTCACGGACACGTACACTAGTAGAAGGTTTAGATGATGTCAAGCCTCACAAAGGAAACCAATCCTCTTGTAAGACCCTCCGGATATCCCCCCTTAGACCGGACGACTGTAACCAACCCCGTCGACAGCCCTGCTGATTCCTGTCGCACTCAACTGTGAGCAACGTGTGTATCCCATCAATTCTCCGGTCTGACCAGCCTTATGGTCGTGAATTGGATTGGCGCATCCACAGGCCCCATCCCCAGTCAGTATCAGCTATTGATAAAGATAATGGCTTTAAAGAGACTCAACTTACAGGATCACCATGACCCGTGCTGCATTGAAATTTTGTTCCAGTACCTGAATCTTAAACAACAAACAGCAGCATGCTCAGAGAAATCACATTAATGTGATGTATCAATGAGAAAATCAGTAGGAGCTGTGATGAGGATATGAACCCATGCTTTGGGTACTCCCAAGCAACCACCTTAGACGACAAGGCCACGACATGGTCAAAAGGATTGTAACCTGGGATTCAAATGATGAATTCTAGATTGAATTGAGCAACCTGGGATTTAGGTTAGGAACCCTAGAGAATTCAGTTGAATCCCTGGTTGCAATCCTTTTACCATGTCGTGGCCCAGTCGTTTAAGGTGTCTGCTGCCTTAGACTAGTGATGCAGGGTTGTTGGAGCTCGCCATAGCGCCACTCCAGCACCTCTGCAAGTGGATGATGAAATGTGGGAAAGGGAGAGAGGATGAGGAGAAACGGAGATGATGGCTTGTGGGTGATGGTTGATCGTGGCATGATAATATTAGTATTACATCATTAATAAGATAATAATGTTATGATATTTCTTGTATTTTTTTAAAAATTCAATAATATTTAATTTTTCATATTTTTAAAAAGTAAACAGGTTGAATTGTACTGGTACGAATCCGGAAACATAATTCCCGACGCAGGTGAACGCTGCCAGTCCATTTATGCAAGACATAAGGTATAAGACAGGGGTCTCCAAACTTTTCAATGTAAGGGCCACATTATATATTTCCCATATTTATGCGGGCCGAAGGAATAAAAAATGAAAAAAAACAAAAAAAAATCAGTGCCAGTAATTTAATTTCCTCAAATATTAAAGTATAAACATGGAAAAATTAAAACATATCTTTTTGAAAAAAATTAGGGTAAACTAAATAGATTCCTGCCTTTAGTTTTATGCAACCAAATTAGTGTGACGAATGATACTGTCGTTTTGACTTCAAAATTTCATTAAAATCAGGTTCCAGATTAGATGAGCCAATTGTAAGAATTGATTTCAAGTGATCATCAGACAAATTTGCTCGATAGTTAGATTTCACATACTTCATTTTGGAAAATGTTTGTTCACACAAGTATGTTGAACCAAAAATGGACACAAAACTACAAGCAAACTTTATCAAATTTGGAAATTGATCTGGCCGCAGGCATTTATAAAACTCAATCAGATTTCCTTCTCTATACTTATCTTTCAGTCTGTCATCTGCCTGGAGATGACAGACTGAAAGATAAGTATTTATTTTTTCAAGGCCATCACACAGGGATTTGTTTGGCGGGCCGGATGAAATTATGTGGCGGGCCGGATGTGGCCCGCTGGCCATAGTTTGGAGACCCCTGTAATAAGACAAAGATGCCAACCTGTCGCTTTGGATACGAATATTCCGCGATAATGTTCATGGCTTTAGCAGTAGTTCATTAGACAGGTATTCTTTATTCATACAGTAGTGTATTCATAAAATATTATTCAGTCAATTTTAGTGTTAAATACTAGGCAGGTTAAATGGCAAAACTGCTACACCCAACATTACATAATTCAGTGCTTTTTAGGTGGTTCTAGAGTCGTGTGAAATACTGTGTTGGGAACTCTGCTTCTGAAGGGGAGCCGGTCGGCCGAGCGGACAGCACGCTGGACGGATCCTGTGGTCCCGGGTTCGATCCCGGGCGCCTGAGAGAAACAATGGGCAGAGTTTCTTTCACCCTATGCCCCTGTTATCTTGCAGTAAAATAGGTACCTGGGTGTTAGTCAGCTGTCACGGGCTGCTTCCTGTGGGTGGAGGCCTGGTCGAGGACAGGGCCGCGGGGACACTAAAGCCCCGAAATCATCTCAAGATAACCTCAAGATAACCTCTGTGTTTCAGTGGCATTAGTAAAGTGGTGGCTGGTGGTCTGTAAACTTCTCTCTAATACAGAAGCATTTTTTCTCACAAACAAACCCATCATGGCTTCTAAGTAAGCAACGTTTACTTCTTTCTTCTGTAAACAAAACAAGGAGTGTAATTATAATAACGTACAGGAGACTGATAATGATAACAGGGAAAATGGCTAATGTTGTGTTTCGGCTGCTTCTAGTTAAATTTTTGAACTGGATCCATATGCAATTCAGAAAGTATTGGTTCTTTAAAGTCTAACTTGTATCCCTGTTCAGGTGTCTGGACTGAAGAAATGTGGAAAAAAAGGACCCTATCCATAGTTAGACTTCATGGATGATAAACTTGGATGTAAAGTATTTGCAGACTTAAGCAATGTAACACTTTTTACTTCTAAAGGTTCAATTAGACTATCAAATGAGTGGAAGATGTACCAAATATCCTATTAGGGGTCGAAGTACATGATTTAAATCTCTCTGAAAAAAAAATTGTTGATCATAAGCTAAGGAAAGCTCACACTACTGTTTTATGTTAATGTGTGTGTACTGTTTTATGTGTTGCAAATATAGCTAATGAAGATGCTATTTGAAAATTGTGTGATGCTATGAATGCTTCGCATCTAAAGACAACTTGTTCAATTTTGCGTTCTACATATTATTTAGCTCAGAATGACAGACCATACTCTGATCACTTTGGCTAATTGGAACTACGAAAGCAAAATGGTGTTGATATTGGAATGTTATTGCATTCCCGCACTAGTGCCACAGAGATAATTAATCACCTAGCCATTAATATGAAAAATACATTTTCTCAGCATATCAAGCAAATAAATGGCAAAATTTCTGTTCTCATTGATGAATCAACAAACCTGAGCATTAAAACAATCTTGATAGTTTATTTGAAATGTGACAGTGATATGGAAGGTAATCCCCAGTTCATGTTCTTGAATCTAATTGAACTACCTGATCAGAAAGCAGCAACTATTGCTACGCATCTATTGAGCTGTCTCAAATATCATGGGTTTGATGACTTATATTTGAAACAGAACCGTGTAGCATTTGCCAGTGATGGGGCAAATGTCATGCTTGGTGTCAGATCTGGCATTGTAGCAATTCTCAAGGAACATTACCCTGACATAATAATCTGGCGCTGTCTTTATCACAGATTAGAACTTGCAGTAGGTGATTCAGTGAATGAAGTCCATGGAATTAAAAACTTTTAAGCATTTATGGACAAATTGTATTCAGTTTACAGTAGATCACCTCTTAATTAAAAGGAACTATATGAATGTGCCTCACAACCTGATCAACAGATTTGAAAAATAGCCCGTGTTTAGAGCACCAGGTGGGTGACCAGCTCGTTTCGAACAGTTTCCGCAGTGTGGAAAAATTATGAAACACTTTGTTTTCATTTTAAAAGAGCAGTGAAAGATGAAACAAGATTTGGCGGTGATAGAAAAACCTATGAAGGACTGTTGAAAATGTTAACTTCAGGAAACAATTTCTATTGGATTTAGCTCTAATGTATGACACGTTGCATGAAATTGGTTTATTGTCAGAGTGTCTACAGAAACGCACTACTTCGATTGTGTATGCAGACAAACTGATTCAACGAAGCATAAGGTCATTGCACGGACTAAAATATAAACCTGGTACTAGAACTTTAGAAGCTCAAAAGGCAATTAAAAACGGAAAAATTGGAGGAATTATAATAACAAGCAACAGGAAAATTGGCTCATTAATTATCAACAGTTTCTTACTGGTATTGTGAACACTTTACAGCACTGTGTGTTCACGACAACATCCTTGAAAGACTCAAACTTCTGAACCTCAAAGTATGTATAAATCACTGCTAAGTGAAGTGTGTGTCCTTGAAAATGACTTCTGGCTTGATGAAATACCACCTAATTACGGAGAAGCTGAAATATTATCTCTCAGTAAGATGTTTAAGCTTCATTCCTACTCTGCACTATAGTTTACCTATAGAGACTATGTGGAGGATCATGGACGCCGCATCCCCTAAGATTTTCCCCCATTACTGAGCTGTTTACAAGTTATTCCAAATAGTACTGCAGAGAGTGAGATGGGAATCAGTCACATGAACCTGATAATAACAACAACACGCTCAAGAATTTTCGTAAATAATGTATCAGCACTTATGTTAAACTATATGGACCGCCTCTAGTTCAGAGGAATACTGATCCATATGACATATCATGGCTGCGGTACCACAGATCTGCAGATGACACCATGACAAGAATTCTTTCAGACCCCCGAAAAATCTCACACCTGACTCGTTTTGGAAACTATTGTGAAACTTCTCACTGGTTGTATTTTGTGAGCACTAACCTCGTTCTGGCAGCTCCTGCGGCGGCGCTGGAGCCAGGCGTATTGGCGTCTGCCTTTCCACTGGACAATTTCAACAACATGGAGAGGGGAACCTGCTTCATGGGTAATAGCTTCTCCTCAATATCGACCTACCCAGGCTTTGCGCCCTGGAGAAGAAACAGCAGCCTCGGTAACCTGAGCGCAACTCCAGTCATCCAAGACTATGGATGCCTACTACTAAGTGTTTTAACTTCTTAAATTGATAAATACATGATTGATGTTTTTTTCTGTATTTGTTTGATAATTGTATATTACTATAATTAGTGAGTACAAACACGAGCACTTAATCGTGTGACATATATAGAAACAGGATAGGAAATGACAGGTTTTCGTCAGGTCTACCAGAGCTCCGGCACCTATAAAATTAGGACTGCACCTCTGCTCAACGGGGAGGCATGTCGTCTTCCTCCAGGACCAGCCAATCCACTCTGTTAAAGTCTGCTGTGGCTCCAGTTTGCTGTACTTGTGGTTCACAGCCAAGGTGTTCCACCTCCACCTGACTGACGTTTGTGCACTTCTCCATGATCTTTACTTCAACTTCCTCATTCTCACTTTCTTTTGGATCAAGTGCCTTATTTTCCCGAGGATAATGGTTACTCTGATTACTGCTCTGTCCATTATAACTTCTCTCTGTGCAGGAGTTTTGGGGTTTGTTGAAATTTCTCTTAGCATTATTCATGCTCCCATTTTCTCTCAAACTCCTGTAGGCATCCATTATCAAATTCGCCATGTCTGTAACGTAACCCGTTCTTGCTATAACATAGTACCTACGTAACTAAAGGCTTATAGTTTCTATGCTGCTAATGTTCATAGTTCCTCTGTGGTAGATTTTTAGTGATTACCTACCACCAGGTACTAACCCTTCCTCACATACCACAGCATGTCCTATAGTACCTGTCCCATCGCCGTAGACAGCCGAATAGTCGGATTGCCTCAATTTTTTTTTATAAAATAAATATACAAAGTATAGCACAATATACAAACCAGGGACATAAGAACAGGAACATGACAACAAAAACATAAGCATAAACACAGGTACAAAAGAGAATATTGCATAAAAGAGAACATTGCAATACATGACCCCTGAAACTCCAGGGACATAAGTCCGAATACAAAATGAAACATAATATTGAACAGACAACAAACGGACGCATACGGACACGGAAAGACACAACAAACATACAAAGAATAAACCAGACACCCACACATATACAAAATGCACACAAGTACATAAATAACACAAAGCATAATCACATCGCACACAAATCATATAAGGAACATAAAAACAAATCACGGCCAAGGCCCAGGCACAACTATACGACAACCCCCAGAAAGAATCCGAGGCGAACAATTAAACACCAAGATACACGTTCCCTAAACAAACACACTTCCAGGAAAAACAGCAATCATACCAACAAAAATGATTAACAAACCAGCCGCACTCATCCCACACATGGCACAAACGACGGCCCACGCAGGGGCCAACAAAGAAGCAAACCGACACACACACACAACCCCACACACCAAACCGGACACACAGCCACAGGAGCAACCACACACACACCCAGCACAGCCCCCCCGAGGAGGCCCACCGGAGGACCGGGGATCGAGGATGCAAACAGAGAAGACCACTCACCCAAAAGTAACCCCACGCACATACCCACCCGTGAACCAACCACGAAACTCGCTCAGAAACGCACGCTGCACCCACCACCACGTGAACCGCAAACGACCCCTCAAAAACCCGAAAAGCCTAGCAACCCCATAACCCTCCCTCCGACCCACCCACACACAATACACAAAGTCAGCAATAAGAAGACATAGCTTATTTCGAACACGGCGCGACCTCTGCGGAATGGACAAAAACAAAAACCTCAAAAGGTCACCCCGACACCCCGGTCCACAAACCCCAACCAACACATCCCGAAACCAATCAAGCAAACCCCGCAACCGCCCGCAAAAATAAAAGACATGCAACTGTGTCTCAGAGAGACCACAGTGCACACACGCATCAGAGGCACGCAAACCCAGCATGCACAACCTTGCATTAGGCGCTAACGACAAATGCAAGAGCCGAAACAACAATTCCCGCTGTTGCGGAGCCAGAAACCGAGCCCCCAGCGCCGCCCACACATCCCCCCAATCCCAACACGGGAACAAACCCTCCACCCGCGGCGGAACACGACGAAATAAAACCCTATACACCGCCTTGACCGACAAGGACAGGAACCCCGGACAACGGCAGACCTCCCGAAGAATCGCCACCGCCCAAGAGTAAACCGGGGGGGGGGGGGATACAGACCGCCGCCTCCCGACAAACACCAAAATCCACCAAATAGCTAAACCGAACAGAGCAATAATAAATACACAAACCATTGAGCCCCCCATCCAACCCAAATCCCTGACACAACGAGACCCAAAAGAGCGCCCGAGCCCTCATGAACACATCAGGAATGCCCACCCCACCCTCCCGCACAGCCAACACCAACGTCGACCGGCGAACTGGGTGGTACCGACCACACCGCACATAACGATAAACCTGGCGTTCCAACTTGAAATCCAGCTTACGATCCAGGGGAAAGCACCGAGCCACGAACCAGACCCGGGACAAAACTTTGCAATTCACAAGCAGCGCCCGCTGATAAATCGTCAATGGGCGCACAGCCAACAACCCAATCGC
>WNGS01118474.1:7842-24044 GCA_020271785.1 Procambarus virginalis
CGATGCACGTCGTAGAACGGCAGCATCCTCAACCACATGGGGCACCAGGCCAGGCACAGGAGGAAGCGCCGGATCCACCCCATCACCAGCACAGCCGGAACAGACGGCGAGGGTGCAGGGACAGGGTCAGACGCAGCAGAGGACGAACTGGAAGACGGGGGAATTCGAGCAGAAGGGAGCCGGAAGAACCCCAGGGACACTAGTCGGAGCAGGACGATCACCAGGCGACGACACAACCTCTGGAGGAGAGGCGACAACAACAGGGGGCGCACAGGCGGCGCAACAGGCGACAACAGGGGCACACATTCGCGGCTGAAGAGACGTCCACATCCACCGAATCCTCCTCCACAGGAAGCGGCGGAAAATCTCCTCACTGAAGAGGTTCACGGGTGAAATGCAGGCGCAGAACAGTCAGCAGCCTGATGGCCCAAGAGGCCACAAACGATAACACGTCCGAGGCTGGCGGGCGTAAAACACCCGAACGTTGTAACCCATAAGACGCACAGAGGACGGAATATCTTCCCGGAGCCAAGGGGCGCATGTTAGTCCTCACACCCTTAAGTGGACTGGAAAACACCACGTTCACCGGCACACTAACCACTGCGCCAAACCGGCCGAAGTACCGCCGTGGCAGACCCTCCGGAAACTCCAATAGAGCCCCATGCACACTGACGTAAGTGAGGGCACCACTCCGATCAGAGAGGGTCACAGTGCCCGCACCATCCGCAGGGGTAATGTCCGCCCTCATATCGACGGAGAAAGTCTCGATACGCCAATTCCTCCATGAATTCACTATCAATCGACGTGCCGTCACCAGCTCGACTCCATAAATGTTTATTACAGGGACATGAAGCTACTCACACACCAGTGCTACCTCTTGGTACCTAGCCGGGCCGAAAATTCGAGGCCCACAGACTGAGCCCGCAGTACAGGGGGGAGAGGGACCCCCCATCGTGAACTCCACGTCAACACAGGCGGGCAGAGACACACAAGCCCCTGAGGTACCTAGAGCTTTGCAATTACTTTATTCACTCTCGTGTTCTTGAAGATATCCTCATAGTGCACCCAAAATTTGCCAGTGCAGGCTACTGAACATATGGCCCTGTATGACTAACCATCCTGCGAGATGGGGACTTTTTAGCATCACGTAGCTAGCTTTTTGACACACTGTACTCCCCTTCATATAGTCTAGGGCAGCTGTACTCCCCTTCATATAGTCTAGGGCAGGTGTACTCCCCTTCATATAGTCTAGGGCAACTGTACTCCCCTTCATATAGTCTAGGGCAACTGTACTCCCTTCATATAGTCTAGTGCAACTGTACTCCCCTTCATATAGTCTAGGGCAACTGTACTCCCATTCATATAGTCTAGGGCAGCTGTACTTCCCTTCATATAGTCTAGGGCAAGTGTACTCCACCTTCATTTAGTCTAGGGCAGCTGTACTCCTCTTCATATAGTCTAGGGCAGGTGTACTCCCCGTCATATAGTCTAGGGCAACTGTACTCCCCTTCATATAGTCTAGGGCAGGTGTACTCCCCTTCATATAGTCTAGGCCAGGTGTACTCCACCTTCATATAGTCTAGGGCAGCTGTACTCCCCTTCATATAGTCTAGGGCAACTGTACTCCCCTTCATATAGTCTAGGGCAACTGTACTCCCCTTCATATAGTCTAGTGCAACTGTACTCCCCTTCATATAGTCTAGGGCAGGTGTATTCCCCTTCATATAGTCTAGGGCAGCTGTACTTCCCTTCATATAGTCTAGGGCAGGTGTACTCCACCTTCATTTAGTCTAGGGCAGCTGTACTCCTCTTCATATAGTCTAGGGCAGGTGTACTCCCCTTCATATAGTCTAGGGCAACTGTACTCCCCTTCATATAGTCTAGGGCAGGTGTACTCCCCTTCATATAGTCTAGGCCAGGTGTACTCCACCTTCATATAGTCTAGGGCAGCTGTACTCCCCTTCATATAGTCTAGGGCAGCTGTACTCCCCTTCATATAGTCTAGGGCAGGTGTACTCCCCTTCATATAGTCTAGGGCAGGTGTACTCCACCTTCATATAGTCTAGGGCAGCTGTACTCCTCTTCATATAGTCTAGGGCAGCTGTACTCCCCTTCATATAGTCTAGGGCAGCTGTACTCCCCTTCATATAGTCTAGGGCAGGTGTACTCCACCTTCATATAGTCTAGGGCAGCTGTACTCCCCTTCATATAGTCTAGGGCAGGTGTACTCCCCTTCATATAGTCTAGGGCAGGTGTTCTCCCCTTCATATAGTCTAGGGCAGGTGTACTCCCCTTCATATAGTCTAGGACAGGTGTACTACACCTTCATATAGTCTAGGGCAGGTGTACTCCCCTTCATATAGTCTAGGGCAGCTGTACTCCCCTTCATATAGTCTAGGGCAGCTGTACTCCCCTTCATATAGTCTAGGGCAGGTGTACTCCACCTTCATATAGTCTAGGGCAGGTGTACTCCCCTTCATATAGTCTGGGGCAGGTGTACTCCACCTTCATATAATCTAGGGCAGCTGTACTCCCCTTCATATAGTCTAGGGCAGGTGTACTCCCCTTCATATAGTCTAGGGCAACTGTACTCCCATTCATATAGTACAGGCCAGGTGTATTCCCCTTCATATAGTCTAGGGCAGCTGTACTTCCCTTCATATAGTCTAGGGCAGGTGTACTCCACCTTCATTTAGTCTAGGGCAGCTGTACTCCCCTTCATATAGTCTAGGGCAGCTGTACTCCCCTTCATATAGTCTAGGGCAACTGTACTCCCCTTCATATAGTCTAGGGCAGGTGTACTCCCCTTCATATAGTCTAGGGCAGGTGTACTCCCCTTCATATAGTCTAGGGCAGCTGTACTCCCCTTCATATAGTCTAGGGCAGCTGTACTCCCCTTCATATAGTCTAGGGCAGCTGTACTCCCCTTCATATAGTCTAGGGCAGGTGTACTCCACCTTCATATAGTCTAGGGCAGGTGTACTCCCCTTCATATAGTCTAGGGCAGCTGTACTCCACCTTCATATAGTCTAGGGCAGCTGTACTCCACCTTCATATAGTCTAGGGCAGGTGTACTCCACCTTCATATAGTCTACGGCAGGTGTACTCCCCTTCATATAGTCTAGAGCAGCTGTACTCCACCTTCATATAGTCTAGGGCAGATGTACTCCCCTTCATATAGTCTAGGGCAGGTGTACTCCACCTTCATATAGTCTAGGGCAGGTGTACTCCCCTTCATATAGTCTAGGGCAGCTGTACTCCACCTTCATATAGTCTAGGGCAGGTGTACTCCACCTTCATATAGTCTAGGACAGCTGTACTCCCCTTCATATAGTCTAGGGCAGGTGTACTTCCCTTCATATAGTCTAGGGCAGGTGTACTCCACCTTCATATAGTCTAGGGCAGCTGTACTCCCCTTCATATAGTCTAGGGCAGGTGTACTCCCCTTCATATAGTCTAGGGCAGGTGTACTCCCCTTCATATAGTCTAGGGCAGGTGTACTCCATCTTCATATAGTCTAGGGCAGGTGTACTCCCCTTCATATAGTCTAGGGCAACTGTACTCCCCTTCATATAGTCTAGGGCAGCTGTACTCCCCTTCATATAGTCTAGGGCAGCTGTACTCCCCTTCATATAGTCTAGGGCAGGTGTACTCCCCTTCATATAGTCTAGGGCAGTTGTACTCCCCTTCATATAGTCTAGGGCAGCTGTACTCCCTTCATATAGTCTAGGGCAGCTGTACTCCCCTTCATATAGTCTAGGGCAGCTGTACTCCCCTTCATATAGTCTAGGGTAGCTGTACTCCACCTTCATATAGTCTAGGGCAGGTGTACTCCCTTCATATAGTCTAGCTGCACAAATGCAGATATACCTAATATATTAATAAAAAAAGGCTATAAACCAATTTGAAGATTGATATTGACTCAATATACTACGCACGAAGTCCAGTGGCACCTTCTGGTATAATAATATTTCCTGTACTAAGCCTTGTATTCAGTTCTATCTACTGACCTTCCCAGGACTCATGCTACACAAGTTTCCAAACTGTGCTAGATGACCAGAGCCATCAGATCAAAGAAAACGTGCCCAACCAGTTCTGTCCTGCCATGGGGGAGGATCGAACCCGAGATCCCTGATTGAGAGTCGAGAACTTAGAAACTGAGGTAGATAGACAAAACTCATTCCGATTTCAGCATTTTTTTAATATATATATATATATATATATATATATATATATATATATATATATATATATATATTTATATAATATATATATATATATATATATATATATATATATATATATATAATATATATATATATATATATATATATATATATATATATATATATATATATATATATATATATATATATATATATATATATATATATGTCGTACCTAGTAGCCAGAACGCACTTGTCAGCCTACTATGCAAGGCCCGATTTGCCTAATAGGCCAAGTTTTCATGAATTAATTGTTTTTCGACTACCTAACCTACCTAACCTAACCTAACCTACCTTTTTCGGCTACCTAACCTAACCTGTAAAGATAGGTTAAATTAGGTTAGGTAGGGTTGGTTAGGTTCGGTCATATATCTACGTTAATTTTAACTCCAATGAAAAAAATTGACCTCATACATAATGAAATGGGTAGCTTTATCTTTTCATAAGAAAAAAATTAGAGAAAATATATTAATTCAGGAAAACTTGGCTTATTAGGCAAATCGGGCCTTGCATAGTAGGCCAAAAAGTGAGTTCTGGCTACTAGGTACGACATATATAATATATATATATATATATATATATATATATATATATATATATATATATATATATATATATAAAATATATATATATATATATATATATATATATATATATATATATATATATATATATATATTAATAAAAATTTCCTGTATATATATATATATATATATATATATATATATATATATATATATATAAAATCGCGCTAACAATGTAAAAATAAGCATTAAATGCTTGTAGTAACATTATATTTGGTACTACCAGATAAGAATATAATAATATTAGGAGACGTTTGGCAGGCCGCCAGTTTCCTGTTCCCGCCGAAGCCATTAGAGATGGCGGCTTTCAGGTAAATTCATAGAAATAATATATGGTTTCAACTGATGTACGAACACGAGACAACTCATCCATGTGACTGAGCGCAGTTGACGTGGTCCGTTCTCGCCAGCGTTCCCAATATCAAGAAACTGTGGTACTAAAATGCCCTAACCTAACGAACCAGACCCACGAACAGAAAACATTACATTGTCAAATTCGTGAGCCGCTACCATTTTCTTGTACATTAGTGTTTGGCGTTAGGTAAAGTATACGTCAAAATGCGACGTGCTATAACAAGAACAGGAGGTGTTGACGAATCATTTTCACCGTGACATACCCTTAATAATTTATACTTTATGTCGGGGTAAATGTTTAGCTTGTTATAATCTAACAACACTTTCATAATAGCTATGTTGGTGTTGCGTGGCATGTCTCGGGTGCTCTGTAGGTCTGCTGTTCTTATAAGTTAAGTTGTTGGAGAGATCATCGGCGAAGATGCTGCCACAAGCCTAGCGGCAGCATACTCAGTGGACACAGCCGCCAAACTTGAACAACGAATTTTGGTCCTTGGCGTTCAAGACGGCGGTATCGGTCAACGTGTCGTACCACAAATTCTCCAGGGCTTGGGAATAATACAGTAGCTACAGAATACACTCTTTAGTTATTAAGTTGGCTCACAGCGGACAGGGGTAGCCTCTCCCCATCGTCAGAGGCTCTTCGGATGTGTCGGTCGGGGTGATTTCTGTTACGGCGTTCGTGGTGGCTACGAAAGCGGTGGCGATGGGACTTCATGTTGGAAATTTTGGAATCCCCCACGACGCCATTCCCACCAGGAGAGGGATTTTCATCGTCGTCAGCAGCGGCTGCCCAAGACGCCACCAGCACCACAGACAACACCAAGAGCGTACAGCTGGGTGTCATCTGTAACAAAACACTCAGGTTAAAAGTGATCAGGACAAGGAAGAACATCAGTTATACTAGCCACAGCACTGTGTTACTTGCTTTAAGTGTTCACGTTAAACTATATCAGTTTGGTTAGTAATGGTGACGATATATTATGGTGGTCGAGGACCGGGCCGCGGGGACGTTGAGCCCCAAAATCATCGCAAGATAATTGCAAGGTAGGTTAGGATTGGTTAGGCTAGGTTTAGGTTAAGTTAGGTTTCATTAGGTAAGTCTGGTTATGTTAGGTTAGATTTGATTGTGTAAGAGTCTAACCCTAGTGCGGCCAAAAATATATATTTATCGCATATTTATATAATTGTTTTGTTATATCTAAATTAGTCGATGGTGGACGAAACGTTTAGCTCTCAGTTTATCACCTCAATAGCTATATTTTCAACTTTTACTAAGATTTACCTAGTAAATATCTAGATGGTTTAATCACAAAACTGTACATGATTTACCAACCTCTCGCGGTTGTGGAGAGCGTCAGGTGTATGTAAATAACTGACGCTTTGGATGCCTTGTTTGGCTACACATTGTCAAGGATAGGAAGGCTGTTAGGTTTATTGTGGTCTCTATAAGAGCAGGGGCTCCCAACCAGGGGTCCATGGATCCTTTCTTGTCCAGTGGCTTCCTTGGGGGGTCCATAGATCCCTTGGGGTTCATGGGAATTGTATATTTTTATGTTTTTATTTTACTGGAATTAGGAAAAGGTATTCTGGTATAAAATGCATACTATACAATAGTTCTAACTGGCAATAACCCTGTAGTGTTTGTGATACATGAATGTACGTATTTGTCACAGCAATGGTTACTGCCAGTTTTGCTAGCTCGATCTATTTGTCTGTAGGAGTCCACAGAGGGAGAGGGGGAATGGAAAAGGAGGGAGAGGGGGAATGGGACATATGAAGTTGGGAACCACAGTTCTAGAGCAATTATAGAATTTCCCCAGGATGCAACCCGCAACATTTGTTAAACCTTTGGGTACCCATTTTCTGCTAGGTGAACAGAGCCATCAGGTGAAAAGTTCTTAAATGTCTCCATCCTGTCGCGAAAATTGAACCCGGAACCCTTAGGTTAAGAACACAGACTGAAGGGTAAACTTACTGCTGGCTTCTCTCCCCCCCCCCCCTCCTGCCACAATACAACACAAGTAGCATCATGTGTTCAATCAATCAAAAACTGTATATACAAATGGTAGTACATTTATAATTAGGAAAGTTTACATAAATGCATCAAACCAAACAAATTCCAACTTTTCTGAATTACTTGTACTAACACTTTTTTGAAAATATATTTAAATATATATCGACACTAGTACTACACAAAATCAGAATCGACTGTAAGTGAAATCTGTTTCATATTTGATGAACAAGTCGAGGACCAGCGAGGTCATTAGTAATGTAAAATAAACATAGCAAGATTAGACTTACTTGGAACCACCTGCGTTTGAGTGTTGGAAATGAACGGTGCCGTGTGATCCCTCGCCCGCTGCTGTGATGGCCAGACCAGCTCCTGTGCCTCTTATATGCCTCCCTCCCTGCCCCCCAAGGCTTGAGTGGGAAGGACCGTTGACTCAGGCTGGGGGGATAGGGAGGCTAGTGTGGGGGGAGGGGGAAATCAGACTGTAAACGAATGCAAATTATTTGCGCATCAGGAAGTGCTGTCCTCTGCTCCCTCTCTTCTCTAAGGCAACTCGTATCCTCTCGAATTGAATTGAATTGAAATAAGTTTATTGAGGTAAAATACACACAAAGGGATGAGGTAGCTCAAGCTATTCTCACCCCGTTCAGTACATCGTGTTAATACATGCATAGACACACATCACAATACATATTACCAAACATTCTGAGAGATAAACATATACATTTCCTCTCGAATAGTACATCGCATTTTGACGTATAAATCCTTAAGACCTAAATCTCCAGATACAGCCCCGCTCCCGTGCTGGGAAGTCCACGACGGGCTCACCCTAGCCTGTGCTACTTGGAACATTTTTAATTCATAATTCACTGTGCCGGGAGACAGGAAGCCAGAGTGTATTCATACAAGTTAGGCTTTTATCGAGGTTATCCCCCCCCCAAGGACTACTTACCGACCCCGCCCAGGATGCAATCTCACAACAAGCTGACGAACGCCTGAGTACCTATACTCACTGCTAGGTGAACAGAAGCATTTGGTGAAAGGAAATGTGCCCAACCATTTCTGTCCCTCCCGGGATTAGAACCCGGAATTCTTAATTGTGCGTCGAGAACGCACCCGACTGAACTACCGTGACCCTAAAGGTAAAAATCTTTTAGGTAAAGGTAAAGGTTTACCCTAAAGGAGCCTTAGGTTTTTGTTCAGAGTAGCTGCAACTAGAACAACAGCAATTGAGTACATGAGTTTAGTGAACAAATCCACAAGGACCGTGACGAGGATTCGAACCTACGTCCGAGATCATCCCAGACGCTGCCTTAATCGACTGCTACATCACGCTATTGTGATTTCTGTGTGAAATTAGTTTAGTGAGACCGGGAACGCTTAATTACCTCAGTCAGGCAACCTGCTCGCGTACCTTAACGTGATGTGTGTTCACAAGTCGCCCCTTGCTCGCGCCTCGGCTCGTGCTCTTCCCGCCGCCTTTCCTCCCTCACGTGCACAACACCTGCCTGACGCGGACGTGCACAACACCTGCCTGACGCGGACGTGCACAACACCTGCCTGACGCGGACGTGCACAACACCTGCCTGACGCGGACGTGCACAACACCTGCCTGACGCGGACGTGCACAACACCTGCCTGACACGAACGTGCACAACACCTGCCTGACACGGGCGGGCACAACACCTGCCTGACACAGACGTACACAACACCTGCCTGACACAGACGTGCACAACACCTGCCTGACGCAGACGTGCACAACACCTGCCTGACACGGACGGGCACAACACCTGCCTGACACGGACGGGCACAACACCTGCCTGACACGGACGTGCACAACACCTGCCTGACACGGACGGGCACAACACCTGCCTGACACGGACGTGCACAACACCTGCCTGACACGGACGTGCACAACACCTGCCTGACGCGGACGTGCACAACACCTGCCTGACGCGGACGTGCACAACACCTGCCTGACGCAGACGTGCACAACACCTGCCTGACACGGACGGGCACAACACCTGCCTGACACGGACGGGCACAACACCTGCCTGACACGGACGGGCACAACACCTGCCTGACACGGACGGGCACAACACCTGCCTGACACGGACGTGCACAACACCTGCCTGACACGGACGTGCACAACACCTGCCTGACGCAGACGTACACAACACCTGCCTGACACGGGCGGGCACAACATCTGCCTGACGCAGACGTACACAACACCTGCCTGACACGGGCGGGCACAACACCTGCCTGACGCAGACGTACACAACACCTGCCTGACGCAGACGTACACAACACCTGCCTGACGCATACGTGCACAACACCTGCCTGACACGGGCGGGCACAACACCTGCCTGACGCAGACGTATACAACACCTGCCTGACACGGGCGGGCACAACACCTGCCTGACGCAGACGTGCACAACACCTGCCTGACACGGACGTGCACAACACCTGCCTGACACGGACGTACACAACACCTGCCTGACACGGGCGGGCACAACATCTGCCTGACACGGGCGGGCACAACACCTGCCTGACACGGACGTGCACAACACCTGCCTGAAACGGGCGGGCACAACACCTGCCTGACGCAGACGTGCACAACACCTGCCTGACACGGACGTGCACAACACCTGCCTGACGCAGACGTGCACAACACCTGCCTGACACGGGCGGGCACAACACCTGCCTGACACGGACGTGCACAACACCTGCCTGACACGGACGTGCACAACACCTGCCTGACACGGGCGGGCACAACACCTGCCTGACGCGGACGTGCACAACACCTGCCTGACGCGGACGTGCACAACACCTGCCTGACGCGGACGTACACAACACCTGCCTGACGCGGACGTGCACAACACCTGCCTGACACGGACGTACACAACACCTGCCTGACGCGGACGTGCACAACACCTGCCTGACACGGACGTGCACAACACCTGCCTGGCCTGAGAATAG
The DNA here is from genome assembly GCA_020271785.1 of Procambarus virginalis. Classification (NCBI taxonomy): domain Eukaryota; kingdom Metazoa; phylum Arthropoda; class Malacostraca; order Decapoda; family Cambaridae; genus Procambarus; species Procambarus virginalis. Next base: position 18,000 of record WNGS01118474.1, read on the forward strand.
GCTGCAGGAGGTGCGTGTTTGCCTGCCTGACACGGACGTGAGACAAACACGCTCTTCCTGCAGCCTAGTCTCAGGCCAGGCTCTTCCCAGCTGCGGCCAATCACTATGACGCAGTCATGTACTGTTTAATTTAGAAAAATGTAGTTTTTCTCAATTATAAATTGATATTGTTGAATAGTATAATGTTTATGTACAGTTAGGCTAAGTGTTTTGGTTCTGCTGGCAATTATTTGCATTTGTAGTACATTGTGTACCCACCTAGTTGCGCTTGCGGGGGTTGAGCTTTGGCTCTTTGGTCCCGCTTCTCAACTGTCAACTGATGTACAGATTCCTGAGCTTGTTAGGCTCTATCATATCTACATTTGAAATTGTGTATGGAGTCTGGCTCCTCCACATTACTGCCTAATGCATTCCATTTGCTAAATACTACTAAACCCTGCAGCTTTTCTCATATATATATATATATATATATATATATATATATATATATATATATATATATATATATATATATATAATGTACAAACCACACACCAGAGGATGAAGAAACGACGATGCTTCTGTCTGTCCTGTACCATTATCAAATCGTATGTGATGAAGATATATCATCATATATTCATCTTATATGATGAAGTTATTCCTCACATCTTCAACCACGTTATTGTAACTCATATACATATACTTTAGGCTTTTATCAATTTTCTCCCAACCTGATAAAAAATGTCTTTGATATTGTTAATAGGGAAGTGATTATATATAAATTAGCGAGAATGGATATAAGTGGACAATTATTACAATGGATACGAGGCTATCTTACCAACCGGACGTCCTCTGCACTGTTCCAAGGCTACAAGAGTGAAACTAAAGTAATGCAACTAGGCACCCCACAAGGAGGAGTACTCAGTCCTACCTTGTTTAATGTTCTAATTAATGCTTTACTAAAATCAATCCCAACTAGTCCGGTAAACATCACTATCAGCTATGCAGATAACATCCTTGTACATACTAAAACCCACCGCGAAATGCAATCTTAAATTGTATACATACAGCTTGTGAGAGCCTTGGTCTTGTAATCAACGCTGCTAAAACTAAGGTATTTAACAGACAAATTGGNCATCTCACTGACCAGTTGCATGTGCAAAACCTTTGAGAGAATGGTGCTTAATAGATTATTGTATAGAGTTAAAGAGCACATGTCACCTGATATCAATGGTTTCACACATGGTAAAAGTGTACACAACTGTATCACAACTTTCTACTGTTCATGGAGATAAAAGGCACAAGTACACAACATTTCTTGATTTAAAAAATGCCTTTGATATTGCTAATAGGGAAGTGATTATGTATGAATTAGCGAGAATGGATATAGGGGGACATTTATTACAATGGATACGAGGCTATCTTACCAACCGGAAGTCCTCTGCACTGTTCCAAGGCTACAAGAGTGAAACTAAAGTAATGCAACTAGGCACCCCACAAGGAGGAGTACTCAGTCCTACCTTGTTTAATGTTCTAATTAATGCCTTACTAAAATCAATCCCAACTAGTCCGGCAAACATCACTATCAGCTATGCAGATGACATCCTTGTACATACTAAAACCCACCGCGAAATGCAAACAGTTTTAAATTGTATACATACAGCTGTGAGAGCCTTGGTCTTGTAATCAACGCTGCTAAAACTAAGGTATTTAACAGACAAATTGGCAACCGCAAAAGTGGACCACGAAAACTAAGATAGATAACATACCAATAGATTATGTCTCTTCTTTCAAATACCTTGGAGTGTATGTCCCTTGTACCTCAACTGCAGTCAATAAGTTACATCAACAATGTAGAGACAGACTCAAGGCTCTCAGAACTGTAGTGGGGTACAGCCCGAAATATGGTGTTAATATTAGAATAGCAAGAATGATGTATTTAGCGTATATAAGGTCTCTGATAGACTATCATGCACCAGCTTTGGTCCTGCAAAATGGCAAAAGTATTGATAGACTGAAAAAATGCAAAATGAAGCACTCAGAATTATACTTGACTGTTCTATAACTACCAAAGTTCTCAACATGCTGAAAGAATGAAATATAATTAGCATTCGAGATAGAATCTCGAATGCTAACACCAGTCTCCGTGGTGTAGTGGTAAGACGCTCGCCTGGCGTTCCGCGAGCGCTATGTCATGGGTTCGTATCCTGGCCGGGAGGATTTACTCGGCGCAAATCCTTAACTGTAGCCTCTGTTTAACGCAACAGTAAAATGTGTACTTGGTTGTAACAACGATTCTTCGCGGCGGGGATCGTATTCCAGGGACCCGCCCGAAACGCTACGCGTACTAGTGGCTGTACAAGCAACCTGTCCTCTTAAAAAGAACGTCGCATTTGGCCGTTTGCCCGTATGGCCGAATTTGGACGTAATTTGAAAATGAAAAAAATATGAAAATAAATTTAGGATTCTTTTTTTCAACAAGAGTAAGTTAAGGGTCCTCTGATAGGTTAGGTGGGCAGGAAATTCTCAGTTTCAAAACGTTATGAAAAACGTTAATTTAAAGTGTCCCCTCATAACCTCTGCGCGTACGCATGACGACTCAAATAGAAAACGGAACAGAACGTCACTTTTGTGAGTCGATTTCATTTCAAATTACGTCCAAATTTGGCCATATCACGCATACGAGCCAAAAGTGACGTTCTTTTTAAGAGGACGGGTTGGTACAAAATGTAACAACTCTTGTATATATCTAAAAAAAAAAAAAAAAAAAAAAAAAAAAAAAAAAAAGAGTATTTGAAATTAATCTTATGATGGGACTAAAGCTTCTGCGTGATAACAAAAACAACATTGTGTCAGTTGCTCTGTTAGAACACATACGAAATGGAACTAGCGAGTCTAAATGGATTCAAAGAACAGCCACTCATATTAAAATGATGGGACTGCATGATGTATATACAGATGAAAGAGTTCAGCACTTCCTTCCACCCTGGCAGATAGTACCTTTTGACATCCTGACCCCTGCATACCCCACCAAGAAACTAATCACAAACAACCCTCATGCTCAGCTTGCTGCTAAATTAAGCACCATAGAACACATTCACAATATACAAGCTGAACACAACATTGCACAGACAATATACACTGACGGATCACTCAATACAGCTACATGGAGGGCAGGAAGTGCTGTTATTGCTCATCAGCCCGATGGCAGCACAATTCAAAGGAATATCCGAATTAGCAACTGGGCGTCCACAATGCAAGCCGAGTTGGTAGCAATACTGGTAGCACTAGAAATTATTGACAACACTGAAGTAGACAGCTTAATTATTTCCGACTCCCTTTCCTCACTACGAGCAATAAACAGTTTGCAATCAAGTAATAACGTGCTTGTCTTGGAAGCTAGACGTAGATATATAAGAATACTTAGCAAGAGGGTAAATATAAAAATGTTGTGGATTCCTTCTCACATTGGCCTGCAGGAACATGACAAAGTCGACGCCCTTGCTAAGGCTGCAGTAAATAAAGACAGTATTGAACGGAATCTTGAGTTATCAAATAGGTCCCTTAAAAGTGTCATTAGACGAGAACTTCTGGATGGATTTGAAGAAAGTAGAACTATGCAAACTGGAACCAGCAGGTCCATTGTTCATCACAATGAAATGTGTGAAGTAAAACATGTGTATGGAGCAAGTAACAAAGTCAGTAGACTAACAGATGTTGTCACAGCTCGTATAAGACTTGGCTACAAGTATCTGTGGCAGTTCGGCTTGTATAGGGATCTAGATGAAGTAAAGTGTAAAGTGTGTGGACAAAGACAGGGACACACACTCGAACACTATATCTTGGATTGTAGTAAAATTGAGCCATTTAGAGATAAATCTAAGCTTACTCTGTATATGGCAACCTATCTTATTACCATGGATAAATTACCTGAAATCCTTGCACTGTATCCATATTTCGCTTCCAGTAGATGAACGACATATGAGATTCAGAAACAAGTAGTGTATTGTGAAGACTAATAATAAACAGAAGCTCCCCTATGACTGTAATATCCCCATTGGTCAAACTATTATGTATTAGCGATAAGACCAACCATTAATGTATAATGACTTACTGTAAATATATAGCTCTTGTAATAGCACTTTCTCTGTAACTAGCTGACATTGTAACTATAAGGTGTGAAGGATAGATGAAATTGTTTATGTAATAATCTAAGATGAGGTCTGATAAAGACCTTTTGTGCCCTCTGTAATGATTTTTGCGCTACCGCTCACAGGATGAGTATGGGGTGCACAATAAACTAGCCGCCCCGGCGGCAATAATCAAATCATGTCAGCCCCCCCCCCTCACTGTAATGTCCAGTGTTCACTATCCAGCTTGCTTGCTTTTTAAAGTTATGAATGAAGTTAGTCTCTACAAGCTGCTCCTTTAGGTTGCTCCATTTACACCCTACCCTTACGGTAAAGCAAAACTTGCTATCTCTGTGACATTACTCTAGCCACCTGGTGGCCAGCTGGTGTGTGGGTCACGTGTGTGGTCGTGTCGTGGGATACGTCGAGCGCTCGTCAGCTGGTGACGTGCGCCTCTCACCCGTCCGTCACAGCTCACCACTCCTGTCATTTCTGGACACGTGATTCGGCAACCTGGTGACAATTGACAGCCACTGCGCTGGCCGGCGCGCGCTCTGGCTCTCTCTCTCTCTCGTGCCCTCTGGCTGTCTCTGGGGCGCGTTCTGAGACTCTCCCTCGTCTCAATTACTGGAGCACTTCACAGAGGCACTTACCCGCGCCACTTCTTGACCCCAAGTGCTGCTCCTCTCTGACCTTTACGACAGAAGGTGAGCGGGAAGACTTGCGCCACCTTCCCCCCCCCCCCCCGCCCACACCACCACACCAGGCCGCCCTCACCCACTCCCGCCCACACGGGAGGGAATGTGGGGGTGTAATATTATATATATATATTGTCACGGTAAAATCTCTAGGAAGAGATTCGGCCTGCTCCATCATCACCTATTTTATAATATCACGTCAATATATTCAAGAACTGCAGTCACAACTGCAGCCACAAGAGCAACAACAACTACTTTCCAGACGTCTAGACGGTCCCACCAGTCTCCCCCCTACACCACGGCCCGTCACCCCACCTCACCTGGTCGCCGGGAGCTCACGCCATCGGCTGCAACAAGCAGTTAACGTGAGCCGGTTCCTAGCTATGCACGACTACCAGCGCCACCTGGACGGCCGCCGTTCCATATATATATATAGCGCTACTTAGCCCACCACTAGCTAGGTAGCCCAATATATTACGGGGCTCACCATAGCCCGGGCTACATGGACACTTCGTTCCGAGTAGCTAAATCTGAAACAACGAACAACAGCCGCCACGATTCAGATTACTCCTGAGTGCTCAACTGAGTAGACCTGTTGACATACCCCGGCGTGGTAACAGAGCTATTCAGTCTGGTGCACAGTATTCTCAGCACCATATTTTATTTGCACATTAACGTAACGTAAATTTGATTGTTCATCTTGTTTGTTGCATCTTGTTTGTTGCGCACACTTTGTATTAGTTAAGCCTGGATATTATTTTATGTTTTGTAATTTGTTTAACATCAGTTTTTTCTCTCAAAGTAAAGTATTTTGAAATGTTCTTTTCCCTCTGTCTTATCCTTCAGTTACTTCACCGTGAAGACAAACTGCACTCTTAACTTTTTTTTTTATTTTATTATATATATATATATATATATATATATATATATATAAATATAATATATATATATAAATATAATATTATATATAAATATAATATATATATATAAATATAATATATATATATAATATAATATATATATATAAATATAATATATATATATATATATATTATATTTATATATATATATTATATTTATATATATATATATTATATATATATATATATATTTATATATATATATATTATATTTATATATATATATATTATATTTATATATATATATTATATTTATATATATATATATTATATTTATATATATATATTATATTTATATATATATATTATATTTATATA
>WNGS01118487.1:0-12620 GCA_020271785.1 Procambarus virginalis
CCATGCAGCAGATAACATATATTAGGCCTCAGATAACATATATTAGACCTCAGGTAAACATATATTAGGCCTAAGAAATATATTTGGCTTCAGATAGCATATATTAGGCCTACTTTAAATTAACCGTTTTCTGTTTTGGGTCCTCTGGTAGGTTAGGGGAGACCACTTTAAATTGACCGTTTCCTTTACATTGCAAGAACGAGGCTGGCCTGACACCCTGACTTAATTCCTGGCCACAATGTTGGAACAATGTGGAACTGGGAATAAAAGTGTTTTACATAAAAAATTTACAGACCGATAGCACTAACATCGCACACATAAAAAAATTTGAGTGCTAAGAAGTAAGATCACAAAATACATGGATCACAGCATCTCCATAACCCCGGACACATGGTTTCAGAACAGGGCGCTCTTGCCTGTCGCAGTTGCTGACCACTATGATATGGCATTAGATGCTATGGAAGACAAACAAAACGCTGATGTAATTTACACAGATTTCGCAAAAGCTTTTGATAAATGTGACCATGGTGTTTTGCACATAAAATGCGTTCAAAAGAATTACCGAAAAATAGGCAGATGGATCTACAATTCCTGACTAACAGACCCCAATGTGTAAGTCAGCAAAATAAATCCAGCCCATCACCGTGAGAGCTCATTCCCCCATGGGTACTGTGCTTCTCCAGTACTCAGTCCTCCAGGGTACTGTGCTTGTTACAGTACTCTCCCCCCATGGTGCTGGTGTTGGTACTCTCCCCCATGGTGCTGGTGTTGGTACTCTCCCCCCATGGTGCTGGTGTTGGTACTCTCCCCCCATGGTGCTGGTGTTGGTACTCTCCCCCCCATGGTGCTGGTGTTGATACTCTCCCCCCATGGTGCTGGTGTTGATACTCTCCCCCCATGGTGCTGGTGTTGATACTCTCCCCCCATGGTGCTGGTGTTGGTACTCTCCCCCCCATGGTGCTGGTGTTGATACTCTCCCCCCATGGTGCTGGTGTTGATACTCTCCCCCCCATGGTGCTGGTGTTGATACTCTCCCCCCCATGGTGCTGGTGTTGATACTCTCCCCCCATGGTGCTGGTGTTGACTCTCCCCCCCATGGTGCTGGTGTTGATACTCTCCCCCCATGGTGCTGGTGTTGATCTCACTCCCCCCCCATGGTGCTGGTGTTGATACTCTCCCCCCATGGTGCTGGTGTTGATACTCTCCCCCCCCATGGTGCTGGTGTTGATACTCTCCCCCCCCATGGTGCTGGTGTTGATACTCTCCCCCCATGGTGCTGGTGTTGGTACTCTCCCCCCCCATGGTGCTGGTGTGTGTACTCTCCCCCCCCATGGTGCTGGTGTTGTACTCTCCCCCCCCCATGGTGCTGGTGTTGATACTCTCCCCCCCATGGTGCTGGTGTTGGTACTCTCCCCCCATGGTGCTGGTGTTGATACTCTCCCCCCCATGGTGCTGGTGTTGATACTCTCCCCCCCATGGTGTTGGTTTGATACTCTCCCCCCATGGTGCTGGTGTTGGTACTCTCCCCCCCATGGTGCTGGTGTTGATACTCTCCCCCCCATGGTGCTGGTGTTGGTACTCTCCCCCCCCCATGGTGCTGGTGTTGGTACTCTCCCCCCATGGTGCTGGTGTTGATACTCTCCCCCCCATGGTGCTGGTGTTGGTACTCTCCCCCCATGGTGCTGGTGTTGATACTCTCCCCCCATGGTGCTGGTGTTGATACTCTCCCCCCATGGTGCTGGTGTTGGTACTCTCCCCCCATGGTGCTGGTGTTGGTACTCTCCCCCCCCCATGGTGCTGGTGTTGGTACTCTCCCCCCCATGGTGCTGGTGTTGGTACTCTCCCCCCCATGGTGCTGGTGTTGATACTCTCCCCCCATGGTGCTGGTGTTGGTACTCTCCCCCCCCATGGTGCTGGTGTTGATACTCTCCCCCCATGGTGCTGGTGTTGGTACTCTCCCCCCATGGTGCTGGTGTTGGTACTCTCCCCCCCATGGTGCTGGTGTTGATACTCTCCCCCCATGGTGCTGGTGTTGTACTCTCCCCCCATGGTGCTGGTGTTGGTACTCTCCCCCCATGGTGCTGGTGTTGGTACTCTCCCCCCCATGGTGCTGGTGTTGGTACTCTCCCCCCATGGTGCTGGTGTTGGTACTCTCCCCCCATGGTGCTGGTGTTGATACTCTCCCCCCCATGGTGCTGGTGTTGGTACTCTCCCCCCATGGTGCTGGTGTTGATACTCTCCCCCCCCATGGTGCTGGTGTTGGTACTCTCCCCCCATGGTGCTGGTGTTGGTACTCTCCCCCCATGGTGCTGGTGTTGGTACTCTCCCCCCCATGGTGCTGGTGTTGGTACTCTCCCCCCATGGTGCTGGTGTTGATACTCTCCCCCCCATGGTGCTGGTGTTGGTACTCTCCCCCCCATGGTGCTGGTGTTGATACTCTCCCCCCCCATGGTGCTGGTGTTGATACTCTCCCCCCATGGTGCTGGTGTGGATACTCTCCCCCCATGGTGCTGGTGTTGGTACTCTCCCCCCATGGTGCTGGTGTTGGTACTCTCCCCCCCATGGTGCTGGTGTTGGTACTCTCCCCCCCATGGTGCTGGTGTTGATACTCTCCCCCCCATGGTGCTGGTGTTGATACTCTCCCCCCATGGTGCTGGTGTTGATACTCTCCCCCCATGGTGCTGGTGTTGATACTCTCCCCCCCATGGTGCTGGTGTTGATACTCTCCCCCATGGTGCTGGTGTTGGTACTCTCCCCCCATGGTGCTGGTGTTGGTACTCTCCCCCCCATGGTGCTGGTGTTGATACTCTCCCCCCCATGGTGCTGGTGTTGGTACTCTCCCCCATGGTGCTGGTGTTGGTACTCTCCCCCCATGGTGCTGGTGTTGATACTCTCCCCCCATGGTGCTGGTGTTGATACTCTCCCCCCATGGTGCTGGTGTTGATACTCTCCCCCCATGGTGCTGGTGTTGGTACTCTCCCCCCATGGTGCTGGTGTTGATACTCTCCCCCCATGGTGCTGGTGTGGTACTCTCCCCCCCATGGTGCTGGTGTTGGTACTCCCCCCCCCCATGGTGCTGGTGTTGGTACTCCCCCCCCATGGTGCTGGTGTTGGTACTCTCCCCCCCCATGGTGCTGGTGTTGATACTCTCCCCCCCCATGGTGCTGGTGTTGGTACTCCCCCCCCATGGTGCTGGTGTTGGTACTCCCCCCCATGGTGCTGGTGTTGGTACTCTCCCCCCCATGGTGCTGGTGTTGGTACTCTCCCCCCATGGTGCTGGTGTTGGTACTCTCCCCCCCATGGTGCTGGTGTTGGTACTCTCCCCCCCATGGTGCTGGTGTTGTACTCTCCCCCCCCCATGGTGCTGGTGTTGGTACTCTCCCCCCATGGTGCTGGTGTTGGTACTCTCCCCCCCCATGGTGCTGGTGTTGGTACTCTCCCCCCCATGGTGCTGGTGTTGGTACTCTCCCCCCCCCATGGTGCTGGTGTTGGTACTCTCCTGTTACATCTTGAGGTTATCTTCAGATTTTTTCGGGGCTTAGCGTCCCCGCGGCCCGGTCCTCGACCAGGCCTACTTTTTTTGTACACTCCCACAGGAAGCAGCCCGTAGCAGCTGTCTAACTCCCAGGTACCTATTTACTGCTAGGTGACCAGTGGCATCAGGGTGAAAGAAACTCTGCCCATTTGTTTCCGCCTCCACCGGGGAGCGAACCCGGAACCTCAGGATTACGAATCCGAAGCGCTGTCCACTCAGCTGTCATGCCACTGTTGTAGAAGGCATCCATCAGTCTCAGAAGACTATGAAATTGTGCTCTAGTTATCGGTCTGGTGTGGCCTCTCCAGGGCGCAAAGCTGTTACCCATGCAGCAGGTCCCCCTCTCTCCAGGGCGCAAAGCCTGGGTAGGTAGATACTGGGAAGAAGCTGTTACCCATGCAGCAGATAACATATATTAGGCCTCAGATAACATATATTAGACCTCAGGTAACATATATTAGGCCTAAGAACATATATTGGCTTCAGATAGCATATATTAGGCCTACTTTAAATTAACCGTTTTCTGTTTTGGGTCCTCTGGTAGGTTAGGGGAGACCACTTTAAATTGACCGTTTCCTTTACATTGGCAAGAACGAGGCTGGCCTGACACCCTGACTTAATTCCTGGCCACAATGTTGGAACAATGTGGAACTTGGGAATAAAAGTGTTTTACATAAAAAAATTTACAGACCGATAGCACTAACATCGCACATCATAAAAAATTTGAGTGCTAAGAAGTAAGATCACAAAATACATGGAATCACAGCATCTCCATAACCCCGGACAACATGGTTTCAGAACAGGGCGCTCTTGCCTGTCGCAGTTGCTGGACCACTATGATATGGCATTAGATGCTATGGAAGACAAACAAAACGCTGATGTAATTTACACAGATTTCGCAAAAGCTTTTGATAAATGTGACCATGGTGTTATTGCACATAAAATGCGTTCAAAAGGAATTACCGGAAAAATAGGCAGATGGATCTACAATTTCCTGACTAACAGAACCCAATGTGTAAGTCAGCAAAATAAAATCCAGCCCATCAACCGTGAAGAGCTCAGTCCCCCAGGGTACTGTGCTTGCTCCAGTACTCAGTCCTCCAGGGTACTGTGCTTGCTACAGTACAGTCCCCCAGGGTACTGTGCTTGCTCCAGTACTCAGTCCCCCAGGGTACTGTGCTTGCTCCAGTACTCAGTCCCCCAGGGTACTGTGCTTGCTCCAGTACAGTCCCCCAGGGTACTGTGCTTGCTCCAGTACTTTTTCTCATCCTCATATCGGACATAGACAAGAACACAACCTATAGCACTGTATCATCCTTTGCAGATGACACTAGGATCTTCATGAGAGTAGGCAACATAGAGGACACGGCAAACCTCCAGTCAGATGTAGATCAGGTCTTTCTATGGGCTACAGAAAATAATATGGTGTTTAACGAAGATAAGTTCCAGTTCATGCGCTATGGAAAAAATTAAAATATATAAACGGAAACCACGTACAAAACTCAGGCAAATCATAACATAGAACGAAAAGGCAATGTAAAGGATCTGGGTGTACTCATGTCGGAAGACCTTACCTTTAAAGAACACAATAAAGTAGCCGTCACAACTGCAAGAAAAATGACAGGTTGGATAACAAGAACTTTTCACACTAGAGATGCTATACCGATGATGATACTTTTCAAAACGCTTGTGCTCTCTAGAGTGGAGTACTGCTGCACAATGACAGCCCCTTTCAAAGCTGGAGAAATTGCTGACCCGGAGAGCGTGCAGAGATCCTTTACTGCTAGAATCCACTCAGTAAAACATCTAAATTACTGGGACCGACTAAAGAGCCTAAATCTGTACTCCCTTGAGCGCAGGCGGGAGAGATACATAATAATTTACACGTGGAAAATATTAGAGGGGCTGGTCCCAAACCTGCACACAGAAATAACATCACATGAGACCAGAAGGCATGGCAGGATGTGCAGAATACCCCCGTTGAAAAGCAGAGGTGCAACAGGTACTCTGAGAGAGAACTTTATCAACATCAAAGGCCCGAGACTGTTCAACACGCTTCCACTACACATAAGGGACATAACTGGCCGACCCCTCACAGTGTTCAAGAGAGAACTATCAACATCAGAGGCCCGAGACTGTTCAACACGCTTCCACTACACATAAGGGACATAACTGGCCGACCCCTCACAGTGTTCAAGAGAGAACTATCAACATCAGAGGCCCGAGACTGTTCAACACGCTTCCACTACACATAAGGGACATAACTGGCCGACCCCTCACAGTGTTCAAGAGAGAACTATCAACATCAGAGACCCGAGACTGTTCAACACGCTTCCACTACACATAAGGGACATAACTGGCCGACCCCTCACAGTGTTCAAGAGAGAACTATCAACATCAGAGGCCCGAGACTGTTCAACACGCTTCCACTACACATAAGGGACATAACTGGCCGACCCCTCACAGTGTTCAAGAGAGAACTATCAACACCAGAGGCCCGAGACTGTTCAACACGCTTCCACTACACATAAGGGACATAACTGGCCGACCCTTCACAGTGTTCAAGAGAGAACTATCAACACCAGAGGCCCGAGACTGTTCAACACGCTTCCACTACACATAAGGGACATAACTGGCCGACCCCTCACAGTGTTCAAGAGAGAACTATCAACACCAGAGGCCCGAGACTGTTCAACATGCTTCCACTACACATAAGGGACATAACTGGCCGACCCCTCACAGTGTTCAAGAGAGAACTTGACAAAGAATACCTGATCAACCAGGCTGTGACTCATACGTCAGGCTGCGAGCAGCCGCGTCCAACAGCCTGGTTGACCAGTCCAACAACCAGAAGACCTGGTCAGAGACCGGGCCGCGGGGGCGCTAAGCCCGGAAAGCTCCGCAAGGTTACATAAAGCAACATTTATCATCGCGACAGTTTGTAAACACATCCACCAATGGAAATAATAATCGTTATTATGACACAATTTTCCCTCCTACATTGTTCTAGTTGTTCATGTTGTTGTTGTAGTAATAAGGAAGTGGCCAAGCCATCTTACCTGTTAATGAGGTGACGAACTCTCTAATTGGTCGTTAGTTGTCGCTGAAGATCCAATTGTCTCGCCGGAGTGACGCTCCTAATCCTTCACTGCTCCAGCAAGTGCTGCTTGAGTGTGTAGAGGCACTCACACTTGAGCCTGAGTGTGTGCAGACACTCACACTTGAATGTGAGTGTGTAGAGGCACTCACACTTGAGCCTGAGTGTGTGCAGACACTCACACTTGAGCCTGAGTGTGTGGAGACACTCACACTTGAGCCTGAGTGTGTGGAGACACTCACACTTGAGCCTGAGTGTGTAGAGACACTCACACTTGAGCCTGAGTGTGTGGAGACACTCACACTTGAGCCTGAGTGTGTGGAGACACTCACACTTGAGCCTGAGTGTGTAGAGACACTCACACTTGAGCCTGAGTGTGTGGAGACACTCACACTTGAGCCTGAGTGTGTAGAGACACTCACACTTAAGAGCATCGCCAGTAATTCTTAACACTCAGCTATTGCAATCTTAATTCCCGGAGCACATCTTGTTCTTCAATAATACTAACAAAACTTCTTGCACAACCCTATTGCACTGGCACCACAATTGTTGCTATTTAACCACAACAACAACAACATACACTACTGTCTGCAGATACAACGTAAAATACATTGCAGTTTGCTAATGTATTTAGCTCACTTGGGTTTCTTCATTGGCTAAATGCTGTGATTTGAAGTGTTAAATATTTAATAATATTTTCAAGTCGAAACAGTTTTAAATTAGTTGTACACTTCATTCATATTTCCAGTCATGTACATATACAAGTTTATATGTAAGTCTCCAAAACATCACAACAAGTTTATAGACAATAATATGCATCTCAAGATGATCGAATATCTTAGGCTATTTCTACCTACTTAAACACATACCAAAAACACCATATATCACACAGTTCTGTGCGTCAATAACATACCAAACTGTTCCAGTACATGCACTTAATCTCTCGCACTCGTAACTCGTCCTTGTAAATCCAGGATATCCGAGTTATAACTCGAAAAATGATGTCTGAACACAGCACAGACCCATCCTACCTTCCGTCGGGGTCACCACCCCAACACTGACACGAGGTCCAGCGCGTCCAGCGACCCTCACTAACTCTCACAGACTTGGTGTTACTTATACCCTTCACAGGAGAATTATATCATTATATCGTTATATCGTGTCCTTTTGCAGTGTTATACTGCTACGTAAACACTTATCAACGTTGTGCAACTGGATTTTTTGGGGAGAGTTACGATTAGCAGGAGGAAACCCCCGTGTTGATGCTAAGTGTAGCGGTGCGTACTTAATCCAACATACTTAAAGTTCATCTTTCACACAACAAATTTACTAATGTTTACAGCGTCACGTTACAAAGAATTACAATATTCTACCACAACTGTAGAATGAATGTAGCCCAAATGTAGCACAAACGTAGCACAAACCTACCACAAACGCACCACGAATGTAGCACAAACGTAGCACAAACGTAGAACAAATGTAGCATAAACGTAGCACAAACGTAGAACAAATGTAGCACGAATGTAGCACGAATGTAGCGCAAACGTTCGATCAAACTACCAGAGTAGATATGGTAAGTGATTCTCCTGGTGAGTGTTTGGCCCCGTGGGGCGGGCTGCTCCCCCTGGTGAGTGTTTGGCCCCCGTGGGGCGGGCTGCTCCCCTGGTGAGTGTTTGGCCCCGTGGGGCGGGCTGCTCCCCCCTGGTGAGTGTTTGGCCCCCGTGGGGCGGGCTGCTCCCCCTGGTGAGTGTTTGGCCCCCGTGGGGCGGGCTGCTCCCCTGGTGAGTGTTTGGCCCCCGTGGGGCGGGCTGCTCCCCCTGGTGAGTGTTTGGCCCCCGTGGGGCGGGCTGCTCCCCCTGGTGAGTGTTTGGCCCCCGTGGGGCGGGCTGCTCCCCTGGTGAGTGTTTGGCCCCCGTGGGACGGACTGCTCCTCCTGGTGAGTGTTTGGCCCCCGTGGGGCGGGCTGCTCCCCCTGGTGAGTGTTTGGCCCCGTGGGGCGGGCTGCTCCCCTGGTGAGTGTTTGGCCCCGTGGGGCGGGCTGCTCCCCTGGTGAGTGTTTGGCCCCCGTGGGACGGACTGCTCCCCCTGGTGAGTGTTTGGCCCCCGTGGGGCGGGCTGCTCCCCCTGGTGAGTGTTTGGCCCCCGTGGGGCGGGCTGCTCCCCCTGGTGAGTGTTTGGCCCCGTGGGGCGGGCTGCTCTCCCTGGTGAGTGTTTGGCCCCCGTGGGGCGGGCTGCTCTCCCTGGTGAGTGTTTGGCCCCCGTGGGGCGGGCTGCTCCCCCTGGTGAGTGTTTGGCCCCGTGGGGCGGGCTGCTCCACCTGGTGAGTGTTTGCCCCCGTGGGGCGGGCTGCTCCCCCTGGTGAGTGTTTGGCCCCCGTGGGGCGGGCTGCTCCCCCTGGTGTTTGGTCCCCGTGGGGCGGGCTGCTCCCCCTGGTGTTTGGCCCCGTGGGGCGGGCGGGCTGCTTCCCCTGGTGAGTGTTTGGTCCCCGTGGGGCGGGCTGCTCCCCTGGTGAGTGTTTGGCCCCCGTGGGGCGGGCTGCTCCCCCTAGTGAGTGTTTGGCCCCGTAGGGCGGGCTGTTCCCCTGGTGAGTGTTTGGCCCCGTGGGGCGGGCTGCTTCCCCTGGTGAGTAAGTAAGTAAGTAATTATCAAAAGAAGGCACCAAACCGGGAAGGGTATGTAGCACCATCAAATGTGCGGGATAATCAGAGGGCGCTAAATATCACCAAGGATGCCAATACGAGAACAAAAACGCATAAGGTGAACGATATCAAAAGTATCCGAGTCACCAAGAATTCTATCGAGGGACAGGCGACCGCGAGGGGCGGTCGGAAAGCAAGACACATGCTCGTCCTGGAAGTCAGGACATTCAAGAAGGACAACCACGACCATAAAAGGGACAATGCAATTAGGACAATAAGGAGCAGGGCAGCACTCCATCAAGTGACCATGGGTTAAGCGAGTATGGCCAATATGCAACCTCGCCAGAGCCGTTTCCCATCGCCGGTTATGGTGGTAGGAGGAAAGCCACGAGGAAACACAACATTTAAGAGTACGTAGTTTGTTACCAGTAACAGACGACCAAGAAGCCTGCCAAAGGGTGAGGATGGAGGAATGGATAACCGGGTAAAAGTCGGAATATGGAATACCTTTATGAGAGATGGGACAAGAGCGGACAGCTTCCTTGGTGGCAGCATCCGCATGCTCATTTAAAGACACACCAATATGGCTGGGAACCCAACAAAACTTAACCGACTTAAATATACTGTGAACAAGAAACAGCCAATGCTGGATCTCGACAACTTCTGGATGAACCGGATTAAAGGACCCGAGAGCCATGAGGGCACTACGAGAGTCAACAACAACTACAAAGGAAGACTGACAACGAAAAAGCAGGAGACGAAGAGCAGAGAGAATAGCATAAAGCTCCGCTGTAAAGATGCTAGTCTCCAGAGGTAAGCGACACATAAGTGCGATCAGGAAAAACAACAGAGTAGCCAACACCGTCCGCAGACTTAGACCCATCGGTGAAGACAGAAACGGAGCGGGAGTGAGAAGAAAAGTGCTCAAGGAAAAGGCGTTTTAGAACCGTAGGAGGGGTAAAAGCTTTAGTGACGCGGGTCAAGGATGTACAAAACTGCGGAAGGGGGACTCTCCACGTGGGCAAAGAAGGAACAACACGAGGAGAAATATTAGAAACATGAACGGAAAGAGAATCCTGTAAGCGAGATAACCGGACAGAAAGAGGGAGGTGGTGAAGAGGAACAGGAACCGCAGGAGGGTGAAAGTTAAAGCACGACAGAGGCGAGAGGAAGGATGTTGTAAGGACCATGCAAGATAGCGAAGACAGTAGCGATCACAGCGGTCCTGGAGAGACAGGAAGCCAGTGTCAACATACAAGCTAAGGACGGGAGTCGAACGAAAGACACCAGAATTGAGGCGCAACCCAGTATGGTGCAAAGCATCAAGACAGCGAAGAGTAGAAGGAGAAGCAGACGAGTAAGCAGGGCAACCATAATCGAGCTTAGATAGGACAAGAGAGGAATGTAAAGCAAGGAGAGTGCGCCTATCCGCTCCCCAAGAAGTATGAGACAGTACCCGAAGGAGGGTAAGGGCCTTAGAGCACTCAACACGGAGGTAAGAGATATGGGGAGACCAAGACAAACGAGTGTCAAGGAATAACCCCAAAAGCTTCGCGGAATCTTTGTACTCAAGGAGATGACCATAAAGTGACAAAGAGGGATGAAGAACGACCTGTTTCCGAGTAAAAGACATGGCACAAGTCTTAGAAGTTTAGAACTTCTAAGATTTTAGAGAACTTAGAGAACTTGAAGCCATGGCCGGTGGCCCAAGATGACACGGCATCAATCGCAAGTTGAAGCCGGCGCTGAAGGAGAGGCGAGTCATCACCCTGACAGCAAAGGGGAAGATCATCGACAAAGAGCGGAGAAGACACCTGAAGGAAGAGGAAAGAAGACCATTGAGGGCAACCAGAAAAAGAGTAGTGCTCAGAACACTACCCTGGGGCACACCTTCGTATTGCTGAAAAGAGGCAGAGAGAGCGGTACCAAGCCGCACCCGAAAGGAACGACGAGAGAGGAAGCTGCGGAGAAAGAGAGGGAAATGACCACGAAGGCCAAAAGAATGAAGCTGGGATAGAATATGATATTGCCCAAGTGGTGTTGTAAGCCCTTTCTAGGTCAAAAAGGACGGCAACAACGGAGGTCTTTGCAACAAAAGCAGTACGAATATAGACCTCCAAGTTCACCAGGACATCTGTCGTGCTGCAGCGCTTGCGGAAACCAAATTGATAAGGGAAGAGGGGGTGATGGTGTTCCAGGAACCGCATCAGACGAACGTTAGCCATACGTTCAAAGAGTTTGCAGCCACAACTTGTGAGGGCAATAGGGCGAAAGTCCTTAGGGGAAGTTCCCAGAGACCCTGGTTTGCAAACAGGGAGGACAACGGCATCGAGCCAGTCCTCAGGGACTGACGACGACTCCCAGATCCGATATACAGACTCAGTAAATACTGAGACGTGCACGGAGGGAGATGGCGAAGCATCTCATAATGAATACCATCGGAGCCCGCCGCCGTAGAACCGCAGAGGGCCAGGGCAGAACGAATTTCAGAGAGAGAGAAGGGATCGTTATAGGAAAGTCGAAGACGAGTGCAGAAATCTAAAGGACGAGACTCAAGGACACGTTTACGAAGAAGGAAAGATTGGGGAAGATGAAGACCAGAGCTAACAGAAGAAAAGTGGGAACCCAGTTTGGGTAGCGACCTGCAACGGGTCCGCCACAAGAGTACCACGGAGGTGAAGGACCGGTGAAACATCGGGAACGAACTTACCCGCTATCTTGCGGATACGCTTCCAGATCTGTGGCAAGGGAGTTTTGGACGTAATTGTGGAGACATAAGAAGCCCAACATTCACGTTTAGACGTACGGATGGCCCTACGAGCCAACGCACTCGCTCCGAAAGAAAGAAAAGAAAAGAATCGGCCGTCTGCCGACGGCGGGTGCTTCTTCCAGGCTGCAGGTTACAGCGGACAGCCCGAGCACAGTCTGCATTCCACCAGGGAACGCACTTCCGGGACCCCGAGAGGAAGAGCGAGGAATAGAGCGGAGGGCAGCGTCGAAGACAGTGTCATGAAAAAGGAGGAGAGCGCGAGGGAGAGGTCAGAGAGAGCAGCACTGAGGGTAAATAGGTGCCAGTCTGCTTTAGCAAACTGCCACCTAGGGAAGGAGAGGGAAGGGCGAAAAGAGAAAAAGGAATAAGGATGGGGAAAATGGTCACTGCCATGGAGGTCATCAAGAACCGCCATGTGAATTTAAGTAAAGACAAGAGGAGCAAAGAGAAAGATAACGACAGGAAAGGGTGCGAGTCCGAGAGTCCAAATGAGTGGGCTCACCAGAATTCAGAAGAGACAGGAAGAAGAGAGGATAAACGGCTCAAGAAGGCGACCTCGGGTATTCGTCAGAACATCAC
>WNGS01118505.1:0-19869 GCA_020271785.1 Procambarus virginalis
TTATCTTGGGCTTTACCCCTGAGTCTTCCCTGTAGGATTTTCACCCACTCTTCCTTTGGCCAGGTCATGGACAGGGCCAATCTCTGAAAATGGTTGAAAAACCTTTCAGGATCCGACTCTGAAAATTCAGGCAAGTTATGCTTCTTCTCATAATGCCTGGGGTTTGAATCCCCGGCAGGTGGAGGTCTAGGGGCAGTCGCTCTAATTCTAGCCTCCTCGGTTTTGAGTCTTTGCTCCTCTAATTTTATTCTTGCTAACTCTAGAGCTAACTCTCTCTCTGTATGAGCTGCACTTTCTGTTTGGCTAGGCTGGCATAAAGGAGTATCCTCTGCCAATAGTCCTTCATCGATACAATGTTGTAGTATTTCATTCAACAAGATCCACTTTTTATTTGCGGCATTTAATTCTAGACCAAATTCCTTGCCTAACAATACTAAATTAGACTTGGTAAGTTTCTTTATTTCCCCCAATGAAGGCTCCTCTGCCAGTCTCTGCATGTCAGATGACATCACTAAAAATTTTAACTCCTAGCCACAGAAAAATTTAAAATTAAAATTGGAAAAAAAAACAAAAATTTGCACGGCCCCTAACACAAGGCCACACTAACCTTAATCGTGAAGAGATCCAGTTGGGTGTCCAGTCAGTGCAATGAATGTCCTACGCCAGGTGAGCTGGACCCTAGGCTAGCACACAACCGTTCTGCGGAAACAAGAATTTTTTAGTTTTGGCATTCAAAGATCTAATTTTTTACAATAATAGTTCATCCCGGACAGGCCCCCACTTGTTATAAAAAATTTGTGGGTTGCCTATGGGGAAACTGGTACTATTAAGGGGTAAGGGTAAGTAGAATAGAGGTATCAAGATATGGGAGAACAAAAGGCCCGGCCCCCAAAGTAAAATATCCACAATAATAAATGCATGCTACTAAACCCGGTTAGTCTAGGAATATATTATTGTACTCCCACACAGGAACAAGGGATACTCTGTTCAAACTTACTTATTTATTAACCCCTTAACACCCCCCATACACAATCACACCAATAACAATTTAATACTAACTTTACCACACAATCTTACGTTAAAAGCCTTGGTCCACATAGGCAGGATACAAGGTTTACACTGGAAACAAGCTAGGGTAAAGCTCTACTATAACACACTGGAGTCAGCTTAGGGTAGGGGACCACGTGGTACACTGGGACCCCGTTAGCATAGCAGGTAATATAAAACTTAAAAAATACACTTACTACACCCCAGGTATACTACTCTACACATAGAACGATAGGTATGCCAGACATATACAAACTGAGTAATGGAGTACTTAACCAACTAAGTCACAGAAATAAAGAATTAAGAGGAAGGAGGAGAGCGCGTCCGAACAGCACGGCAGTCAGCAGAGAAGACCGTCTCAGTCTCGAGCCCTGCCGCATGCGTGTGTGGTGCCGGGAAGAGCCCAATTGATCATACAGCTACACACATTAAAACATCTTCCCCTTATGCCTCATATTGCTACTTTCCTCACTCTACGGGTAGTTAAACTTATAACAATGTTACTTAATCCACAACAAGTTTAAGAGCCTAAATGCTTTGTGAGCCACACAAATAATCGTACTTCTGGCAGGGATGATTACAAACAGCTACATCTCTCTATGCGTGCCCTGCCATATTGTCGTTAATAAGCTCAATTTTGACCTCTGGTTTCCATCTAAAGAACCCAGAGTCCTAACACCAATCCTGACCTCAAAAGCTTCATTGAAAGCTGTAACAGAACCCATGAGCACCACACCAGAAATAAATACAGTTTTGATATTCCAAGAGTGCGACTTAACCAAACTAGAAATGCTCTACAAATCAAGGGACCCAGAATGTGGAATGACCTTCCCAACCATGTTAAAGACTGTACCTCTCTCAACCAGTTTAAGATTAAAACTAAACACTACCTGATAAACTCCCTGTAACCTACCTTACCCCTCTATTGTCAACCCATGTCTTATTTTTTTTTTTTTTTATTCAACGCTGTTTGTCTACATATTGTATTTGTGCTGCTTTTCAGTCATGTTCCCCCCTTTTTTTGTACTTTTATTTGTATCTGTTCTCAAAACATTTTATTCTTTTTGTTCAATTAGTATTAAGTTTTAGATATTAATGTTTTCTTGCCCGAAACGCATTGCGTAATAGTGGCTTTAGGCATTGTATGTACTAGCTCTATCTATAAATCGATCCACTTATGTAAAATCTCTCTATGTATGTACCTTTCCTGAATAAACATATTTATTTATTTATTTATTTATAAACAATTATACTATTACTTAATTCCAATAAGTGATTACAAGAAACAAATACCAAGTTACTTTAAATATAACAGGGTAATAAAAATCCCTAGGTTTAGTGACAAGGGGATTAACTAAGACCAAATAATTAAGAGTAAAAACAGGCAAAGATGACAAACAAAAAATAAAAATAAAAATAAAAAACCTTTGGAACGGAAAGGCAGAGCTTAAGTACACTTTGGTTGTATGTGAGACTACAAATTATGTTCCGGTTATTCAGCTGATATCCCAGTCACCCAGGAAAGAAGTGAGGTGTGCCTCAGTGATTATGACATAAGTTTTTCCAGAGTCAGTTTTCCTACCTATTATTTTACCATCTCGCACAAAACAATGTTTAATGGCAGGGGATCTTTTCCAGATTCCACGTAGTTTAAATAAGAGATTTTGTCTGAATCTGGTTAGACATTCATTCACATAAACATTGGATTTCCTACCGAAAGCAGCAGTGATATGGTCTGACTTGCGGGAGCAGCTATCTAATTTCACACAAATCTTTCTGTTATTTGTACCAGATGATTTCGTACCCACTCTATAAGCTGACTTGATGTCACTTGCTTCGATTGAATAATTCAACTTAGTACGCAATTCCTGGATCACGATGGCAGCACAGTCTTCTCTGTCAGTTTCATGGGGAAAATCATGTGATGAGATGATAACAGAATCAAGGAGCTTAAGTTGGTCTGATTCGTCTTGGGTTGTTGTGTGTTGCTGTTGTAGGGAGTTAAAATGGTTCTCTAACTTTTGTAACATCTCTTCTTGCTTCTTAGAGGTTTCTGCTGATTTAGAGCTAGTAACCGAGATCTGCAGAGAGCTTAATTCATGTTCGAGGTGGCCGACTCTGGCAGACAGATCTTGGTTAATCTTGTGCATGGCCAAAGCATCACTCTGTAGCTTCATTATTAGGTCCGACTGCTCTCGGATTATAGACTTTTGGTCATCATGTATCTGAGTCAATAATTGAGCCATGGATTATCAGCGAGACGCTTAAAGTCAGAACATGGGGAGGCAGCTCGTTTAATTCGGAGGCCAACATGAGATGGAGACCACATGAAATGCTGATAAGTTAGCCAAAGAATCTGCCTTTAAAGGAGCCGTTGAGTGTAACCTTGGATTGTCAATGAGCAATCTGAGAGCAGCAGTACACCGAGAACTTCAACAAGATCTTGTAGATCTGAGGCAAAGTGAAATTGACACCAGTAATTCCATCTATCATCATACTATCATGCAAGAGGAGCCACACATCTATGGATCATCCAATAAAATCAGCAGACTTCTAGATGTTACTGCTGCTCGGCTTAGACTCGGTTACAAGTATCTCTGGGAATTCTCATTATCTGCCGATGTAGACCTGACCAAATGTAAACTGTGTCAGCAAAATTATTCGCACACCCTCCGTCACTATGTGATGGAGTGCGAAAAGATACGTGAATTTAGAGACAATTCTATAACCAATGTTCCAGCGATGTGTAAATATTTCATTCAAAATGATCTGCTACCAGAAATTTTAGCCAAAATCCCCAGTTTGCTAACTGTAGGTAGTAACTGAGTGATTGTATGTAACACGGGACGGGTTCTCACTTCCTTCTACCCTCTTTTTCTCTCTTTACCCGTGTTCTTTACTTTAGTTCTTAACCAAGGGACCCCACGACTTTTACTCGAGCCGACTCCACGCCACGTGGTCTCAAGACGATTTACCGACTTGAGATTCTACAACCCGTATGACGTGAAAATAGACTTCTAGCAAAGTTCTAGGATCTCCTTTCCGCCGCCACCACCAGATCAGTAACCAAAATGAGCAATGATCGAGATCTGGATCGACCACGCTAAACAATCAACCTTGGGGCTTGATTCCCCACTAGTACAAATAAACCCTGGATCTTACGTGTGTAGTTAATTAAAATCAACAGGGATGATAATCCTGATTGGATGTGAATGATATACTCAGATTCGAGGAGCATAGGCGTCCACCTCAACTCGACCACGTGGGGACCACGTGACAAGGACCATTAATACAAAAGAAAATGGAAATAATAAAAATACACATTAAGCTAATTAATTTATTCAAAAATTAAGCAAAATCTAAATAATTGTTCACTCCCTAACTGAATATTAACGGCAATGAGTGACCTATCCCTAAGAAACTCCAAGCAACTTTTACCTTCTATAGACAGCTAGATGTTGTGTTGCCTTGGGGAAGAGGTGAGATGGATGACCTCTCCCAGTTGCTGCTGAAACCACACTGCCCTGTCCTCTCTCTCCTCTACCCAGAGGCCTAGATCTGTATTCTTCCGCTAGTATCTAAGTTACTTTGCCAGGCTTAAGTTATAACAATTAACCTCTGTCGTACTGAATTATCCGGATTGATTGATTTATTGTACTGAAGTTAAATTACACAAACATCTTAAGGAAGAGCTATTCCCAATTACAACATAGCTATTTGACCTTTGAGAAATAGAGGACATGGAACCTCGTGACCTATGACCTCCGGTCACTCCGCGTCACAACCTAGTTCTTGCTTGTGACGTCACTGATGGTGACTTAAACTCCTTCTAATAATGAGAATACTCTTGATATTATGAACAGTAGTACTATACAATGCAATTTGAATGCAAAATGACTGAAGGTTAATTTCTCTAAGTAAGTGAATACTGTAGAATGATTCATTATGAAGCTTGGGAACAAAGGTGGTTATTTCCACCGCTAAGTCCCTGGGGGATGCTCCCACGCGGGTCCAGCTTCCCATTCTCCCTTGTGTAGATAACCATTCTGGATAATTTTTACAACAAGCCTCGATTGTTACAACCCCCCCGCACAAGCACTTAGTAAACCTTGTTAATTTGTTAAAACTAACGAGGTTTAGTATCCAAACCCACAATTTAACTCATTGCCACAAACAAAAGCTAACCTAACTAAAAAATTTTGACAATCATTAGTGTCCAACATCATCATAATAAACATGTTCAACTTCATAAAATTTCTCAGCTGTCAACTGACAGCAATCCTCCAACATCAGGAAACATACATCCTACCCTTACTGACATAGCTAAATAACATGTCCCTACTCTAACAGCAACTACTAGCTATTAAAATCTCTTGGTTCTTCTTCAACCAAAGCATAAAAGTTATATCTTCAGACTGAACTTTCAGTCATCCGGGAGCGTACTACTGAACTATCAAGTTCACATCCGTGTACTATCCACTCCCCAATCAATGTCAACCTTGACATTCTAAGGAACACACCTAATTTTTATTACATGTATCTAAAAATATAAAAAAAATCCTATAACTATATCACAGGTTTCAGCTGACTGTACAGCTAAGTGTTCGCACTCACTATAAGTGTCAATGTTTATATTGGTCCGCCTCTCCTGTGTTCAAACATTCTGAAAAAAAACACTACATAATTTTCCATAACCGTTTGTTCTGGGCTTAGACAATTACACAGGGGCTTCGATTTTACTTACTGACCAATTTATAGAGTAAAGTTATCATATCTCATTATACCAGAATAATTATTTTAAATCTGTTTTTCAACATTTATAAAAAAATGCTCAGATATTCTTTACACAGATGTTCAGAGCCAACTTTGTTGTTTGTATCAATTGTTCATATTGAGTAATTGAAAAAAAAATCGATGCTGATAGACGCTGAATGTAGTCGATGACGATGTCGATCTTGCTTCTTTCCATGTGTAGACATCAATACCTGGTCCTCTTGTACTCCAATCCGGTATTTTTTACTGACGACAGAGTGTAGTAGAGCTGAGTGCCAAGTGACAGCTGTAGAATACTGTTACTTCGGCCATTGATCTTGCTCCCGACAGTCCACACGCCTTCATATCACAGTTCACACGGCAGTCTTGATGTTAACTTGACGTCGCAGATGACCACAGCAGAGCAGGACTGGATGTACCAACGGTGTCTCGTAACAGGAGTGGTGTCAAAGGGTCGTAGAGGCGGGTTTGCTTGTTTGCAGAACAGGTGAATCTCGTCTTCCATCATTGCTCACGACATCTCAGGCGTTTCTTGATATCACCAGGTTACTAGGCCGTAAACACCAACTGTGTATACCCTCGTACCGCCGACTTTAGGCCAAAGGAGGCAATTTTGCGACCTTCTATTGGCGAGTCCCGGAACTCTGTAGGGAAACCGTGCCTTCCACCTGTGACCGCCTTAGTTCCGCGTTCCTGTTGCTTTTAGATGACGTAATCATTAATCTTCCGGCGAAACTCTTGAGTACTGCTACTTGCTTTCCAGTTTCTTGACCTCTCCTCCAACACTGCTGGAATGACTGCAGTCTTGATGACGCAGCAGGTGGGTAGTGGTGATCTCGAGACAGCTACCCTGGCGTTGTATGGCACCTCCGGTGACTGCTATGTGGACAGCTTGCTGGCCCTGACAACCTCGTATAGTGACGTGAGGCGTCGGCCGGGTGACTCTTGGATAGTCACTCATCCCCAAAGTAACTGATGTATGGGTTACTGGGTCTGGTGGGGGGAGGGCTTTGTGTAACGTGCCTCCCCCCTCTGTCTTTACAGACAAGGGTTCACGTGTGGCTGGAACAACTGGGTCGGTGTACCAATCAGACCTGGGAACAGACAGACACAACACAGCGGAAGCATAGATATACTCTGGGTTTGGTGGAAGTGGAACCCCAGAGCACGGTAAAAGTTGCTACCCGAGTTAAGTATAGTAATAGTTCACCTCATTGCCATTACAGGAAAATCTAATGAATACTAAATTATACTAACCAAGGAAGTTACTTTACTGTACAGCGCGAGATCTCGTCACCATAGGGTGGCGAGACTGCACCTGACTACTGATGAGCGATGACAGAGGGTCATCCTCCTCATCCCCTGACTCGTCGGTGAAGCCATGAGTCAGCACTGCAGAGTCAGGAACTAGACCCGCTGAAGGCAGTTCTAATTCCTCTCTAGCATGATATTGTTTCAATTTATTTACATGAATTGTCCTTTCCACCTGGTCCTCGAATACTCCTTTTATAACAAGATTCACCGGCCCCGCCCTTTTAATTACTCTATACGGCCCTCGCCACCTCGGAGCTAGTTTCCTGCTCTGATTGGCGGGCGCAGCCTCATTCACTCTCAATACGAGGCTTCCTTCCTTCAACTCAAGAGGGCGCACTTTCTTGTCATAAAAATGAGCATACCTGTTCCGTGCTTTCTTGGACGCTTCAGCTGCAATATTCCATGCATTTCTCATTTTTCCAAGGACCTCTGAAGGATAGTCCTCCCCGTATGCAACATTATGTCTGTTAAGCAGACCTGAGGGGAAATTGCATGAATTACCAGTAAACAAATGAAGTGGTTGGGTGTTAATTGATTGGTGGATGGCAGTATTCAAGGCTAACTGAACATAGGGTAGGTGTTCATCCCAGGTGTTTGCGTCATGTTCAGCAAGGATTGCAAGCATATCCTTGACTGAACGATTAGTCCTTTCCGTCATTCCGTTTGCTTGTGGGTGGTAGGCTGTTGTAAAAGCCGAAGTTGTCTCTAAAATCTTACAAACTTCTCTAAATATATTCCCATTGAATTCTTGACCCCGGTCTGAGACTAAAACTTTAGGAGGTCCGAATACAGTAACGAACCTACGCAAGAACGCATCTGCAACCGTACGAGAATCCTTCTGAGGTAATGCAACTAGTGTAGTGTATCTAGACAAATGGTCAACTAGCACCAAACGTATCTATTCCCTGAATGACTATGATGTAAATCAATCAAATCTGCTCCCACCCGGTCTAGAGGTTCACGAATTTCAGGAAATTCCTGAAGTGGGGCTTGTACCTTAAGGGTACCTTTTCTCCTCTGGCAACGATTGCACGACTTCACGAAATTGATTACTTCAGAAAGTAATCCTGGGAAATAAAATAGAGACTTTGCCTTTAAGTGGGTTTTAAAGACCCCCGGATGCCCTGCAATTTTCGAAGCATGCGCAAGCTTTAACGCTGATGACCGCAACGCGTCCGGAATAACTAATTGAAATACTGCCCTATCATTCTGGCTATTAACATAATACAGGACGCCCTGTTTCATTTCAAAATCATGAATAGGTAAATTCTTTTTCTTTTTCGGATATTTCCTCCTTCTAAATACTCAATAATTTCTTTCCATCTAGGCTCGTTCATCTGGTACTCTCTCATTTTATCTGATGGAATGGTTTCAATATTTTCATTAACTTGAACAGCCGCTATGTTTCGACTTAGCGTATCTGGAACAACATGTGCTGGACCAGGCTTGTACAAAATCTGGAATGAGTGGGCAGAAAGTTCGTGAGACCAGCGTGACATTCGTGGGCATTTTGTTCGCTTCTTAAATATGTGTGTTAACGCTCTATGGTCTGTGTAAATTACGAAGTGCCGCTGAAATAGGTAAGGTTCGAAGTACCTAACTGATTCTACTACTGCCAGTGCCTCCCGATCCGTAGCTGAATAACGAACTTCAGGTCCTTTGACCTTTCTACTGAAATAGGCTACTGGATGGGGTAAATTATCCGCATCTCGCTGAATTAAGCACCCGCCAATAGCTATACCGCTGGCGTCAGTGTGCACCTCCCACTCTTTCTCAAAATCAGGAATAGCCAATACCGGTGTCGTGATTAGTTGGTCTTTCAGTTTGCGATAGGCCTCGTCATGTTCAGATTTCCACACAAACTTCGCATTCTTCTTTGTCAGATCAGTCAGGGGTGCTGAAATGCCAGCGAAACCTTCAATATGACGACGAAAGTATCCGGCCGCCCCCAAAAACCTACGCACGTCCTTTGCTGTCCTTGGAGTAGGCATGTCAGCAATGGCGCGGCAAGAATCTGGGTCAGGTCTGATACCGTCTGGGCACACCTGGAACCCCAGAAATTTGAATTTCTGAGCCGCCAGGGTGCTTTTCTGAACGTTAAGCTTGAACCCTGCCTGATCTAACAACGTCAAAGTCTCAGTCAAGTCCCGTAGGTGTTCCTCAAACGTCCTGGAATATATCACAACATCGTCCAGGTACGCTAAAGAATGCCTACCCAGGACCGGACTGAGGATGTAGTTTATGGCCCTTTGAAATGACGAAGGCGCTGTCTTTAAACCAAACGGCATCCTACGGAAATGATAAGTAATATTTAAGATTTTCCAGGGGTAATGACATGCTAGTGCCTAGTACATGTAAAGTCTGCAACCCCCAACTTGCACCAGTTGTGAGCACTTGACATATGGTAAGTAGCTGCGGGCAGCCCTAGACTTGGGGATCCGGCGCAGCACCCCCCAAATTACTAAATTTAAGAGAAGCATAGGCGAAACATGTGGGGCTCGGAGAGCATAAGAAGTTCTGCAGTCAAGGGAGGAGGGCGGGTGTTTCGTGTGAAGCGTAGCGGAGCCGAGTGGAAAGAGGGAGAAACTGCTCGTGCGTTTGCTTAAATGTGCGCCCCCCCCACGGCGCGCGCAGCTCTCCTGAGCGCTGCGTATATGTTTATTCTCGCTCCCAGAATTCCCCCGCTTAATTTAAATTATGCAGGGGCCATTTCTGGGCGGAGAGAAAAACAAAACAGGAGCGGGGGGACCTTAATTTATTAATTAATGTTTACAGAGCGACTGCTGTACCACAATAAAAAGAAATCGTAACATGACTGAGTAGCATGCCAGTACTGCAAAGATGCAACTAAGGGAATAAGTCATAGGACGTTAACCGTGCCTAGAGTCAGCTAGCCGAAGCAATGTTGCAGTACTCGCAAACAGCGTAATGCTATAATTAAAACAATGCCAGAGATAATGAGTGGCACAGCCAGTACAGTATGATAAAATATATTCTGCATACGCAGAGGGCATAGAAATAATAATGAAGATTTTTCATGGTAAAATAGCGTAATGCTATAATTAAACAATGCCAGAGATAAATGAGTGGCACAGCCAGTACAGTATGGATAAAATATATTGTGCATACGCAGAGGGCATGAAAATAATATTTAAGATTTTCCAGGGGTAATGACATGCTAGTGCCTAGTACATGTAAAGTCTGCAACCCCCAACTTGCACCAGTAGTGAGCACTTGACATATGGTAAGTAGCTGCGGGCAGCCCTAGACTTGGGGATCCGGCGCAGCACCCCCACTCCGCAGGCCAGCGAAGCCGGTCCCCCACCCCCCTGAAGGGCGAGGTGCCCGCTGGCCGCAGAAGAACCTATCTAGGTAATGGAATGACGTCTTGCCTGACGTAGGAGTGGAACGCATCGCTTTTCCACCTGCCGACTGCTCTGATTGCTGCCGGTGCCAGGCCATCCATGGACATCTGCGTGGCCCTGCCGATTCGGAAGGAGTGTGGTGCATAATCGTTTGGAGGCAGTCCTAGGGCTCGAACGGCGGCACGTAGCACCCATGTGAAATCCTGTCTGGTGACGGGGGAGCCCGATTCGCCCAGGAAGATAGGTCCTGGTTCCAAGCCCCGTCGTTTTAAGAAGTTCGTCATGGCACGGACCGGGCAGTACTTACTGTAGGGGACTGCACTCAGGGTTAACTTGGGGGTACGCCCTGCGCTGTGCTTGTAGGAGGCAAACGCGATGACTATCCCCGTCCGCGATAAAGTTAGCTGGTCCAAGCGTAGTGTGTGTTGCCCCTTCCCCGCATAGGTCGCCTCCCCTGGCCGGAGGCAAGCATAGAAGGCGAGGGAGAAGAGCGCTCGGTAGCAGGTCTTCTCGTACGTCGAGCGGCAGACACCTCGCAGGGCCCCCAGTAGTCGCTGGAGTAGTCGCCTGGTCACGGGCAATCGTCGTGCGGGGGCCCGTTGGGCCTTGTTGCGTGCTCCCTTAAGTAGTTGTGTGACTAGGAACTGACGTGTGGGGTCCTCCCTACCATGCAGCTTGAACATGAAGGCGATAGCCGCAAGGTAAGCACTAAGAGAGCGGTATGCCAAACCTCGAGACAGCAGCGACTGCAGGAAGTTCGCCAGTGTCGTGGACGTAGCCTCGAAGGGGCAACCCCGTCTCCTGCCGTTCGATACATACTCCACGTACTCCGCCCACTTATGTTGATACGTTCGTCGTGTCGCGGGCTGTAGGGAGTCGAGCAGCGTCCTTACAGTTTCAGGGTGAAGTTGCAGGGCAGGAGGTGCTGCGGGATTGCGGTTGGCTTCTCGGCGAGTCCTGCGTCTCGCAGGAACGATGGCGGCAGTACCTGCAACCGGGAGAGAGCGTCACAAACCCCGTTTAACTTGCCCGGGAGGTGTGAAGGAAGAAGCGTAATATTATGTGTGAGAAGGAGGATTGCCAGTGGCCGGACCAATTGCATGAGGAGGGGGCACCTGGCAGACAGGGATTGAAGCACATTTACCACAGCGGCGTTGTCGGACCTACACACAAGCCTCTTGTTTGCTAACACAGGTGCAAAGATGGATATCCCCATGTAGAAAGGGTAAAGTTCGAGGAGCGCGATGTTCAGCCGGCTCCAGTCCATAGGCCAGGTACCCCTGAGCCAGGCCGCTCCGAGTGTGAGTCCATAACCCATGGATGAGGCATCCGCGCACATCGTGAGGGCCGTGGCGTTCCCCCATCCACCGTCTGGTGGAAAAACCGTTACTCCATTGAACGCGCCGAGGAACGTGTGCCAGGCACGCAAGTCGAGCTTCGCCTCCGCGTCCAGCTGGCAGGGGCGTGAGGGACGTTGTACACCACGGGTGAGCGGGTGAAGACGTCGGAGGAAAGCCCGTCCCCCCGGTATGACTGACGTGGCGAATTGCAGTTTGCCGATAATCCCTTGCAGGTCCCGCAGGGGAAGGCTCTCGGCCCGCAGAGCGTCTTCCACTGCGGTCGTGTACTTCGTCCTCTTGTCGTCCGGCAGCCTTGTCTCCATACGTCGTGCGTCGATTTCAAGTCCAAGGAATGTGAGGCAGTGGTGGGGGCCTGCAGTCTTGTGGGGAGCCAGGGGTACGCCTAGGCGCTCACAGAGGGCAATGAACACCCGCAGGCTCCGCAAGCACTCGTTGTAGGTAGAACTCACGAAGAGGAAGTCGTCTAGCACCTTTACGACATCCCGCACGCCGAACTTCTCCGCAAGGATCCATTGCAGGGCGTCGGAGAACGTCTCGAAGATCCTGCAGGAAGGTGCCGCCCCCATGCTGAGCATTTTTTCATGGTAGTACCGCCCTCCGTAGGCGAAGCCGAGTAGGTGGTAGTCGCTGGGGTTGACCGGGACGATCCTGAACGCCTCTGCTATGTCGCATTTTGCCAGATGCGCCCCCGGCGAGCGTCTGACCACCAAGGCCACCGCGTCGTTGATGGACTGGTAGGTCACAGTTGTCTTTTCCCGCGGGATGTTGGCGTTCACGCTCTCGGAGGTATAGGGGTAGCTGAGGTTGTGCAGGAGCCTGTATTTTCCCGGCGTAGACTTCTCTCTCAGGGCTATAGGAGAACACTTGAAGTTCTCAAATGGGGGGACCTCGAAGGGGCCCGCTATGCGCCCCAGGCTCAGTTCCTTGTCGAGCATAGGCCCCACTATATGTGGCAGGGCTGTAGTTGCTGGGGGGTTACGAGAGGAGAGGGGTGTCCTTACCCCTTCGTAACCTAATAGGAAACCCCCCCGGAAGCCTCCGACGACATAGTCCCGGAGGGGGTAACCCACTAGGAACGCATCAAGTGCGTCTGCGTCCACTGGCGTTGTGACGTGTGTCTTTCTTCCTGCTCCTGTCCTGAGCGGGGCGATGGGGACGATTCTCCTTGGCGGCGGCGACTCGAGGCTTGGCCTGGGGGCACGGGCAGTAGGCAGGATGTCGCTTGTGGCAACGCGGGCAGTAGTGCTTGAAAGTGCATGAGGGGACGGAGCAGCCTGCTCCGGTTGCGTGGAAGGCGTAGCAGTATCCCGGCGGTAGTCCGTAGGCCCGGGCAGTAGAGAGTGAACGTTCTGCTGGGTAGGCGGCGGTGCGAGGCGCCACCTGTATTCGCTCCTGCGCTGCTCGTTGTACCGACCGAATCTCCAGGTCGAGCCTTAGCGCGGTCCAAGGGCAGCCCGACCTCTCCTTGTCCCACCTGAATGCCTCGTCATACCACATCCAGTCGCCGCGGAGGTTGCGCTTCATGGACTTCACGTAGCGGACGTAAGTGAAAAGCGCCCGGCCCTCGGCGGGATGTCGCTCCAGGTAGATTGAAGCGAAGATGTCGAAACCGTGCCCCCACTGCTCCGGCGTCAGAGGCGGCAAGTTCTTAGTGGATAACTGGGTCTCCGAGAGAGTGGCATGGCGTGTCTCCGAAGGCCTGGCATCGCGTTCGTAAGCCAGCAGCTCGCGCAAGTCGATGTACTTGTTTGCCCAGACTTTCTCTCTTAGGGCCAGTGGGACGTGCTCGCCTAGCATGGTGACGGTGTTGCCTCGCGTCCCCCAGGGCTGTGCCCCCAAGGACTAGGGGTAGTGGGGAACAAGCTCTCTCGGCGGTACTCACCGTTGGAGGACGTGCTGGAAGAGCTGTGTCGCCGCCTTGACGTGCGGCTCCTTGCCCTTGACCGTGGTCGGCGCGCAGGGGGGGAAGCGGTGCGTGGAGGCCGGTCCGTGAGGGCGTCCGTGTTGTCCGCTCCGCCGGGGTTCGTAGTCTGCTGCCGTCTCGATTCGGAGGGGGGGCCCCGGGCCTGGGCAATGAGCGTCCTCAGCATTGCCCAGTCGGCGTCCGAAAGTTGGGAGGGGTGGTCAGCCACGCCCCCCGCAGCAATTCCGTTTGGATGGGCATCGGGTATATGGTCGCCGTCCGAGTCAGAGCCTCCCGAAGAGGCCTCTGAGGAGGAGGCGAAGCGGGCGGGTTTCGTCCTTGTCCTGGGCGGTTGCTTCCTAGCAGCCCTTCGTCGCCGACCTCGTGTTGACGCCGTCCTTGTCCTCTTCTTCACCTCGGGTGGGTGGGGGGCCAGCGTCTCCGTACTGCGGATAGTGGCAAAATGAGCGGGCGGCCATAGCAGGACAGTAAGTGAAACAAGGCTTAGGCATGCAAACAAGTAACTTTTAGCCCTGTAAACAAGTCATGCAAAACGGAAAGAAATTAAATAAACGCAAAAGTGGGAACGGACGCGATGAAAAAGCAAAAGTAACTTAAATAACGTAAATAAATAACAGAGAAACAATAGATGGAAATGGCAACTTAGCATAACCAAATTAATGGAAGACGGAGGAAGCGAAAAAAAAAAAAAAAATATAACACTGAACCAGAGAAAAGTAAAATAAATAAATGTAAAATAAATAAAGTAAGTAAACTCGGGGAACTACAATGAAAGTATAAATAAACCTTAATTAGTTAATGAAATTTATAAAATAAACTAAGCGATCCGACAATGAATAATGAACTAAAATTTAAAGAAGTAAAACTGAGAATAAAAGCCAGGACATAAACTAAAATTAAAATGGAAAGGGCATAAGAAGTAAGTAGAATAAACGTAAGAACGGAATGATAAATAAACGCATAAATGCGTCCCGAGCGGAAGTATAAGCAAAAGGAAATTAAATAAAGTAAAAAGGAACGAAGTGTAACAGTAAAACGGGGTAAGGACATAAGAAACTTAACAAAATAAGAGTAGCCTGGAAAGCAAAAAGTAGGCGATAGCACAGAACCAGAAATAAGTAAATAAAATAAAGTGTAAATAAATTAAAGTAAATAAACTCTGGAAACTAAATAAATTTATAAATAAACCTTAAGTAGTTAAAACTGCAAAACAAAACAAAATACATTAATTAAGTAAAGAACTAAAATAAATGTAGTAAATAAACTAAAATTAAAAGCCCGAACATAAGAAACTAACAGCAAAACGGGATAAGGGCATAAGAAGTAAATAGAGTAAATAACGTAAAACGGAATGATAAATAAATAAACGCAGAAGAGGGTAGCGGGCTAGCAGAAATAAAGGCAAAAGTAAATTAAATAAAGGAAAAGGATAACGAAGTGTAACAGTAAAATGGAATAAGGACAAAGTAAACTTAACGAAANAAATTATAAATAAACCTTAATTAGTTAATGAACTTTTAAAATAAACTAAGCGATCAGACAATGATAAATAATGAACTAAAATTTAAAGTAGTAAAACTAAGAATAAAGCCAGGACATAAACTAAAATTAAAATGGAAAGGGCATAAGAAGTAAGTAGAATAAACGTAAGAGCGAATGATAAATAAACGCAAATGCATCGCGAGCAGAAGTATAAGCAAAAGGAAATTAAATAAAGTAAAAAAGGAACGAAGTGTAACAGTAAACGGGGGAAGGACATAAGAAACTTAACAAAATAAGAGTAGCCGGGAAAAGCAAAAAGTAGGCGATAGCACAGAACCAGAAATAAGTAAAATAAAATAAAGTGTAAAATAAATTAAAGTAAATAAACTCGGGAAACTAAAATAAATTTATAAATAAACCTTAAGTAGTTAAAACTGCAAAACAAACAAAATAGACATTAATTAAGTAAAGAACTAAAATAAATGTAGTAAATAAACTAAAATTAAAAGCCCGAACATAAGAAACTAACAGCAAAACGGATAAGGGCATAAGAAGTAAATAGAATAAATAATGTAAAACGGAATGATAAATAAATAAACGCAGAAGGGTAGCGGGCGAGCAGAAATAAAGGCAATAGTAAATTAAATAAAGGAAAAGGATAACGAAAAGGAAAAGTAACGAAGTGTAACAGTAAATGGAAGGACAAAGTAAACTTAACGAAAGTAAGGATTGACGGAGAAAACGAACATTGTAAGCAAACACAGAACCCGAAAATAAGTAAATAAAATAAATAATGTGTACTCAAATACAGTAAAATAAACTCGGGAAACTAAATAAATTTATGCAGAAGTACACCGAGAACTTCAACAAGATCTTGTAGATCTGAGGCAAAGTGAAATTGACACCAGTAATTCCATCTATCATCATACTATCATGCAAGAGGAGCCACACATCTATGGATCATCCAATAAAATCAGCAGACTTCTAGATGTTACTGCTGCTGCTCGCTTAGACTCGGTTACAAGTATCTCTGGGAATTCTCATTATCTGCCGATGTAGACCTGACCAAATGTAAACTGTGTCAACAAAATTATTCGCACACCCCTCCGTCACTATGTGATGGAGTGCGAAAAGATACGTGAATTTAGAGACAATTCTATAACCATGTTCCAGCGATGTGTAAATTTTCATTCAAAATGATCTGCTACCAGAAATTTTAGCCAAATATCCCCAGTTTGCTAACTGTAGGTAGTAACTGAGTGATTGTAACCTATCCACCGCTGCCCACTGGATGGGAGGCGGTGTGCAGGACAAACATATAAATTTTGACACTAGCTCTCCACATATGTCAGTTGCTTAATTTAGAACCTGTACTTGAGGTCGATCTCGAACCCATTGTTGATGTGACGACTTATATTGAATTTTGTAACTAGCTCATCAAGATTGTAACTTGCTTAGCTAAATGAATTGTGGGGTTCAGTCCCTGAGCCCATTATGTGCCTCTGTAACCCTTTCCACTACCGCCCACAAGATGGGTATGGGGTGCATAATAAATGAACTAAACTAACTAAAAAAGGAACTAAAATAAATATAGTACCTAAATACAATTTACTGACTAGCCGGGGAAACCGACAAAAGAGGCGTTGACACAGAAGCGGAAATAAGTAAATAAACATAATGTGACACATAAAATAAATAACTTAAATGCGGGAAACTAAATAAATTTAACTAAACCTTAACTAGTATAACTTTAAATTAGACAAAACATAATTAAACAAATTAATTAGAGAGCGAAAGAAACTTAGAATTAAAATTAACCTGTACGTAAGAAAACTAATAATAAAATAAGGATAAGGCAAAAGAAGTAAGTAGAATAATAAACGTACAAAACGGAATGAATAAATAAAAGCAAAAGTGGGTAGCGGACGAGCAGAAATACAGGTAGATAAATAAAGTAAGTAAATAATGGAGAGTAACAGTAAACAGGCAAAGGACAAAGTAAACTTGACAAATAAAGAATAGGCGGAGAAAGCGAAAGTGGCATAACACGGAACGAGAAATAAGAATAATAAATAAATAATGCGTAAATTAAATAGGAAATAAACTCTGGAAACTAAAATAACTTTATAGAAACATTAATTAATTAATAAACTTAAAACAAATTAAACATTAACTAATAAAGTACTAAAATTATAAATAAAGTAAATAAACTAAATTTAAAGCCAGGACAAAAGTACCCAATAAGGAAATGAAAAGCAGAGACAGCGTGCAAAGCAGGAGAAACGAATAAATGGGGCAGGAACCGAAAGAGGGCATAAGTAAGAAAAAATGCATAAGCAGTCACAATAAGTAAACAATTACAAATAACACAGCAATACGAAACGTAGCAATAAGTGAATTGAGAGCAGTCCATGACAAATGAAAGAGCTGAAATAAAACAAATGTCGAATAAACGGAAAATAGGCAAACGAAAGAATGTGGAACAGGAACTGATTAGGACAAAGAAACTAAAATTCATATAAGTATAGGCCACGGGGAACAAATAAAACGGAGGCAGTAACCCAGAAAAGTCAAAGTAAAATAAACAAAATATAAAATTAAAGCGGGGAGGGAAGTAAATAAACGAAGAGTAGCAGTACAAGAAGGGCAGAAAAAAGGGGAAGAAACGAAAAAGCGCATAGAAGTGCACAGGACAAACAGGAAAAGACAAAAGAACTGATAAAGGGAATCAGTAATTACAAGAATACGGGGAAGATAAATGAATAAAGTAGCAGAACCCTGAAGAAGGACGAAAAGAAATTAAGGAAACTGAAGGATAAATTAGAGTAACAACTAAAAGAGCAGCAGACAACCAGAAAAAGGCACAAGAAAACGTAAAATAACGAATAAACGGAAAAGAAGAATCGAAGGGAAGTGGAGCAGCTAAATAAAGATAGTAGCAAAGAAAAGAACCAAGACTGCCTAACGGTAAAAGCGGACAAATGAGAACAGGACAAAAAGAAGACAAAATAACTGGAAAAATTAAATAGAAATAACGATAACCCCTAAAGCAGGGAAAAAGACGGGAGAATAACGAATAGAACGGAAAGAAAGTACATAAACGAAATGAGAGCAGGGGAGCCAGGGGGGACAAAGAAGAACCGAGAAATAAATAACAAGAATAACGGAGAAAAAAAAAATAGCAGAGCCCAGGATAAGGAGGAAAAGAAATTAAGAAAAAAACTGAAGGCTAAATTAAAAAAACGACTAAATGAGCAACAGTAACAGAATATGACAAGAAATTAACAGAAATTAACGAACAATGGAATTAAAGAATCGAAGAGAAGTGGAACAGCTAAATAAAGAAATAGTAGAAAGAAATGGACCAAGACTGCCTAAAGTAAGACTGAACGAAAGAATGGAATAAGTAAAAACAAGACAAAACGCAGCAGGGGAAAGACAATTAAAATAAGAGGAAAGGTAAAGCACCAACACCGAAGAGGGAGCGAGAGCGGACCCCAGGCAACGAAAACACGATACTTCCTTCAGAAGCGGACGTAGGGAAGGCACAAACGAACGTCCTCTCCTCCCGGCGCAGAGCGGAGGCCAACTGCACCCCTAGGGACGGGGTGGAGACGGAGGGAGGAGCACCAAGTGTGGAGGCGGAGGGAGGAGCGCCAAGCTTCCACTCCTAAGCTGCGAGCCCCGCCGGAGAGCCTCCCAGCGTCCCCTGCTGTATACGGCCGTCCTAGGTGTCTGCTGCTGGATCGTCAGCTTGCCCCCAAAGCTGGAACAGCAGCAGCTGGCCCGCCAGTGTAGGCGGAGGGAGGAGCGCCAAGCTTCCACTCCTAAGCCGCAGAGCCCAGCAGAGAGCCCCCCCGCGTCCCCTGCTGTAGGGCCGTCCTAGGCGTCTGCTGCTGGATCGTCAGCTTGCCCCAAAGCTGGAGCAGCAGCAGCTGGCCCGCCGCCTGTAGGGACGACGACGCTGGGACATCCAGGCGTGTACACCAACACCTGGGCCGGGGTCGTCCCACAGCGTCCCCTGGGCCACCAGCTGGTTCCCGAGCAGGGAGGTGGCCGCCAGACCAGGTTCCCGCGTGAACTGTAGGGGCCACGGGGGGCCCGCCCGCCCCCCCGTATCCTCCAGCCCAGGCAGGGCGCAGCCAGCTGTGGCGTCAGCACTGGGCCCCAAACAGGGCCCGTAGGAGCTGGAACACGGCTGGGGCACGAGTCGGGGAGGCGGGGGATGGCCCGGGGGGGGGGGGGGGGGGGCAAGGACCACAAGGGGCACAGGGGCCCAGTAAGCAGCAAGGCACGGAACTAGCCCGGGGGGGCTGCCGCTGGGCACACGGCTAACGGACAATCCTAGCCTAGGAGGTGGCCACTCTCCTCGTGCGCACCGCAGGCGGGGCCATACCTAGGGGCCATACCTGAGGTCCTGTTGCGTGCCCGACGCCCCAGGGGGTCGCTCTGGGAAGTAGATGGCCTCCAAGGGGCAGTCCAATAGAGCGGGGGCCGCAGCTGCTGTTGTTGGGTCCATATTGTGCTCTGCAGGCTTCTTTCGTGTGGAGCGTAGCAGAAGTGTTTTCGTGTGAAGCGTAGCGGAGCTGAGTGGAATGAGGGA
>WNGS01118512.1:0-12288 GCA_020271785.1 Procambarus virginalis
GAGCATGTACAAAACACAACATGTTTACACGACTCCGGGTCCTAAATAACTCCACCGACCCTACAGGTAGCATGGCAGTGGCAAAGACGGCGAGTGTCACCCTGAGAAGGTGACAGAGCAACCTTCAACCTCACACGAAGCGAGAGGGGACGCAAGGGTTGGCATTGCCAATTGGGGACCATGCGAGCTCGCGCAGGATTCTCAGGGATGCCTTAGTCACTATGGGATACACACGCTAAAGGAAGCGCCCAGGCAGGGTACTGAGAACTGGTGCCCAAGACTACCGAACAAACTTCAAAAAGCTGAACCCCCAGGACATGACCACTCACGGGGGAGCCTAGCAGTGGGTACCAACCAAGAACACGGAATTATGGCTGTATACCCTAAATATAGAGGAGGGGCACCACCAAAGGCAGACGGTCCCCCAATTGGCAGGACAACAAAATACAAAAGAAAACCCAGCAACAGCGACATACGTTACCCCGGTCCTGCACAGAGCCGGCCGGCCGCTATACAGAGAGGATAATTTAGTCTGTGCAGGTACCCGTGGCAGCCATACCAGTGACCAGAAACTACCTATCTCACGTAAAGGGACAAAACAGACAGAGCAACAAAAACTCACAGCTGCCTCCAAAGGCACACCAGTTACCGAGCTGTTAAAAAAGGACAGTTGGAGGTACTAGGTATCATCACAAAGCCGGACATTGGTGACAGGTGAGCACCAAGCCCTCAAGGGCAGTACTTAAATACCGGGCACCTAGGGAAGGGGAAATCCCTAGGCACATGCAGCCCGAGTACTGTACTCAATACGTTACTATCCCTGACTCGCCACAGACCACCTGTAGAGGACCGACGGTACGTCGGCCACAAGGGCACTAGCAACAGCACAGCGGACCAATCAGGAGCCGAGGCACCAAGGACCCTCCGCCAATCAGCCATACAATCCAGTCAAGGAACTAAAACGGTGGATTGCCAGGTTCTTTGTGAGGGTCTGCCGCTCCCCTTTCTCCCTCCTGGGATAGGGAGGGGGGGGGGGGGGGGGGTTCGCCACAGGAACAGCAGCGTGGCACATGATGTCATGCTCGTGTTGCTAGCTCTGCATTGGGGGGAGTATCTCTTGCGTCCCCACTCGTGCGGCCTTTCGGTAGCTTATATTTTCACACCAGAATTACCGGTGGTTCTGTTTTTGGGGGCACCTACCTTTACCAGGTGCGAGACCCAGTCGATGGCAGACAAAGAATGCGTCCCCATAACCAACTCAGGGGATTTTCTAATAGGCCCATTGCTTCCTCATTGCCTTCTTGCCAACCCATCCTCCCGACATTCGACAGTACTGCTTTTAATACTAAGTGTACTAAGTACAATTTCTTACTGTCATAAACATGGTGCATCAATTGCACTTATGTGGGGCCTTGACATTTACCCAAACCCCCCCAGATTTAATTCTCCTCGTCTTCTATTGAAGACACTCAGAAGTGATAGGATGAATGACCATCCCCTCAGTTTTCAATTTTGCACAAGTTTGCCATACCAAGTTTTAAAATATCAGGAATTTTCCTTTGTTTCAGGTTATTAACCTAACAATAGATTTTATACAATAAATTCGTACAACATCATCCTGAAGTTACTCTTACAATTTACTGATAATTTTAGTTTTTGTTTTTATTAGACATTTATCAAAACGGTACTATCAATATAGCATTAGTTTAGTACCTAATTGTAATTACGAAAGCAATAAAATTATATACTTCAAAAACTAGGACGGTTAGGTGAGGTTGTGGTTATTTCTATTCAGTTTTTCAGTCACCTCAAATATCTCCACAATATAATTTGACAGTACGATTTCATACTAAGTGAAAATAAGTACACTTCCTAACTGCTATGATAATAATAATTGCACTTAATTGCACTTATTTGTCTCCTTTCATTTACCACCCCATTTTTGGGGACGGGCTGCTTTCTTGAGGGGGAGCCCAGGTTCTCGTGTGCTTGATCCCCAGTTAAATGCAAGACACCCATACACACTTGATTGAGGCCCATAAAGATAAACTATCCATATCAGCCTGGATAAGATTTGGGAGTCTAAACAGGCTTCGCCCCAGAACTATCA
Organism: Procambarus virginalis; assembly: GCA_020271785.1. NCBI lineage: Eukaryota > Metazoa > Arthropoda > Malacostraca > Decapoda > Cambaridae > Procambarus > Procambarus virginalis. The sequence goes on from WNGS01118512.1 coordinate 2,111, forward strand.
TATGTTACTGCGTGTGGGGGGAATAACACCAACTCATTTTGTACTAGCTACAGTACAATATGTATATCTTATCTTGATATGAGGGACTCTTCGCTGGCCTATGCGAAGGGTACGGTGAGGAGGAGACTAGATCAGGTGGTCATATGGTGGTTGTAAGGGGAGTCCCCCTTCCATAATAACATCAGGTAGTGATGACTATTTTGAGGTACTCTCTCGCATACGTTTTTGCCTCGCATTACCATTAGGGCCTGCCCTGTCACTCACTAAATTGGATTTATCACTAAAATGTCGGGAGCAAAAAAACAGTTCGTTTTCCCTATGTTTGTAACACTTGTCTGAGTTAAGACCATACCATTGTCATTAACACTATTGAACACTATTCATTTTGGTATCATTGTCTTCACCAAAGGACATTAGCTCTACAAGGTATGGCAATATATGTCCAAAGCCCGGTGTGACTCACCACAAGCAAAGCAAAGTCGTGAAAAGTTTACCCGTGAGCGGCATAAAATCAGTCTAATTGTGTATACTCGTTTCAGTTTTTCTCACCCTTAAATCTAGTGCTATCGTCCGGTTCGTTTTGGTGGATTTCATGTGTCGTAGGGCGATTAAATTCCATGCAGGTGTATATGCATATAAATGTTCCCAAAAAGCCTGGCGAGACTCCCCGCGGCAAAGCCTAAGTTACAGTGAACGGTGCCACCAAAATCTTTTTGCACACTATCACCTATACTGTGATATAACTCGCGTCAGATTGATAACATCCAATTTTCTGTGTACAAGTGTTTTGGTGATAATTGTGGCTTTGTCGGAATCATCTGTTTTCCTGTTTGACATTGTGACCACCGCTCTTGTCTGTTCTGACATCAAGTTTTCGTGTTACATCATTTCAGTATTTGCGTAATCAAATTGTGCGCACGTCTATAAAGTTCCGTTCTTTATTTTGACACGTGAGTATTCCAGCACGGTCCAGAGCGGACAACAAATGGAATTTTTACAAATAGTTTTTGGAGTGACGTGAACGAGTATTCCTCTCCATTGCAAGGACTCGAGAGAAAAAAAACCAGCGTTGAATATAATGACAGTGCCATTTCTGGGGTGCAGCCCCGAAGCTTCCCTGAGGCTTTCATACCCAAAGAGAGGGACTAGAAGGGCTACCTGGGAACCGGCTGCCCACAAAACTCCGCAAGCGTGAATCTGAGATAAACAGGCTCGAACCTTCAGACCCAAGGCAACAAAGACACACAGGAGCCAGACGTGCATAAAGAGACGATGGGGCGGCCCTATAACCCGTGTGCAAATCCTCAAATCCCCTGGCATCCGATAATGCCCTACACGCCACCAACACAGCAGCAAAGCTGCAAACATCCGAACAACACGGGCGCAAGGACAGACCACAGGCTGGAAGCCTTAAAAACTCTGCGGGAGCGACCTGGTGAGACCCCTGAGCCCTGAAACAGAGAATCAGGGGAACCGGACGTTCAACCCACAAGCTGCATCCCCAGACCACGGTAACGCAGGTAAATGTCAAAAAAGCGCAACCAGAATAATCCAGAAACACACCCCCGGCCGACACAAGCAAAGGATCAAAACCCAATGGACCCTAATCGGAAAGAAGCCTGTCTCTGACAGTTCGCCAGAAGGACGGAGACAAGGGCCGGCAAAACGTACAAACCTACCACCAGTACCACCAAAGAGCACAAAACTGTGGACCCAAAGATGGCTACCACAAATCGTGAAGAAGATAAGATAAGCACCACCTCTGTATCAAGGACCCACAACGGCTGTCCAGGGCGATGCAATGAGGCAGGCCGTGAGGTGAAGTAACAAAACACCACACTACAAGAACGGCGTACGGGAACGGGGCAGATGCGGACGTCCACCCGAGACGCAAAGCCAGTGAGCCGCGCTCGACCAGGCCCCATCCACAAACGATACGACGTAAGGAAACCATCAAATAACTGTAGTCCTTAAAACCCGAGAAAGGACAAGACAACCGGATGCGAAGAAAGAAGGACAACCTACGAAGAGCAAGAAAAAATTGCATACGAACAACCCCAGGAAACGTCATACTGTCGCAGAGACCAAGCTCACAGGGGGCGACACTGCAACAAAAGCTACCTGTAAACCACAGAGGTTTGATACTCGCGTCAAAAATACCAAGAGGCGAAAGAGTCGAGGAGAAAGCCGGAAAAGTCGCGGGAACCGCCCCGGGTTCGGACACTGATCAAGCCCAGCTTCCTTCTTCTGAAAAAGCTGAGCTGGTTACCAATGGGCCACAAGGACTACACTCGCTGGGAATGTGGAATGGGCTCCAACCGAGCAGAACCAGAAGCAACAGCTGGACGGGAGAAGGGGAACAGGTACCCCCCACCTCGACCAGGTCCTGCCGAAAGGCATCCACCGTGAATGCCTTGCTGGCGAGTAAGGGCACCACATAGATGGGCGGCTCCTACACCACGCCAACTCGAAGACGTCCATGGCCAGGAGTTCATATGTCCGGCAGAGCCAACAAAACGAATCGGCGATGACTGGCCAATCCGCGAACAGAGAAATGAACCGAGACAGCTGTCCACCAGCACGCAAGACACACCCTGGACATGAACCTCACGGTTAGCTAAACCCCGAGAATCTAGCAAACGAGCCACTCTAAGGGACCAACCCCAAAGGTCAACACCTAAGAGAAACCCTATGGTTCTGGCAAAGAACCGCCAGAGAACAGTCCGAATGGCGCTGAATGGTAGAGCACCGAGTGACCCAAACCCTCCGAAGCGCAAGCCAGACAGTCACGAACTCCCGAACCGTACTGTAAGCCCGACGGACGGACAGACCCCACCATCCCCGGCTGACCTGGTGAGTACTGGTCACAAAGCCCCAGCTGAGAGATGACCCATCCGTGAACACATTGAGCGAAGGCTCGGGGAGGTGCCAAGGCACGGAACCCCAAAAACCCCAAAGAGGAAGCTGGTGACGCAGCACCTACACAAGATCCCCAGAGGAACGAACCCAACGATTGCAAGAGAGGCGGAAGGGGAGTCTACGAAGGAACCAAACAGACGCCGAAGCCAAACCTGACCCTGCGGGCAGACCAGCACGTCGAAGTTCAGACTCCCACACACAACTGCTTGAGCAACCACCAAGCAACTCTAAGAAACAGCCAAAGGCGGGACCACAGCCGCAGCAACACTTCTGGAGGGAAGGACAAGGAGCGGCCCAAGAGCATTAAACAAGACCCAGCCAGGTCCAAACTCGGGACGGAAACAGATGGAATGGCCTCCAGATCACCAGGAAACCAAACCCGGCGAACTGGAAAGAACCACACACCTGGCGAGCAGACAAGCGGACCGACTGGGAGCCCACATCAGCCAGTCGTCGAGGAAGGCCAGACACCGAATCCCAAGCAGACTCAGACAGGGCACCAAGATCCGGTAAAGATGCGTAAATACACCAAGTGCCAATTACAAAATAGGGAAGGCAACAAAAACGGCAAGCCACCACCAACTGTGACAGTCCAGGAAAACTGGAGAGGACCGTGCCAAGAATTGACCTGGAGAGGGGCTGGTCCCAAACCTGCACACAGAAATAACACCACATGAGACCAGAAGGCATGGCAGGATGTGCAGAATACCCCCGTTGAAAAGCAGAGGTGCAACTGGTACTCTGAGAGAGAACTCTATCAACATCAGAGGCCCGAGACTGTTCAACACGCTCCCGCTACACATAAGGGGCATAACTGGCAAACCCCTTACAGTGTTCAAGAGAGAACTGGATAAGCACCTCCAAAGGATACCTGATCAACCAGGCTGTGACTCATACGTCATGCTGCGAGCAGCCGCGTCCAACAGCCTGGTTGATCAGTCCAGCAACCAGGAGGCCTGGTCGATGACCGGGCCGCGGGGACGCTAAGCCCTGGAAGCACCTCAAGGTAAGGGAGGTCCAGGGCCACCATCCAGGCACCCGGCCCCAACAGAAGCCCCGGCAGGCTTCAACAGTCCTCCGATGAGGGCATAGAATCCAGGGCACAGACTGAAGAAGTCCAGAAGAACCGCAGATTCGCCAGGCCCATGTCAGCATAGAGCAGACGGGAACCCCAGAAGTCTGGGGAGGATCGACCACGTCCAACACACCCACTAAAAGACATGACGAAGTGCAGGGGAAGAAGCCGTCCACCGCCGCCACCAGAGGCCGGAAAACAACCAAAAGAGCCCACTAACTGCAGGACATGCGAGAGTCAACAGAGCAAGCTGCTCCCCCTGTGCCCCGTCAACAGAGAAGGGAACAAAGCCCTTCCGAAAGAAAAAGTATACATACACATATACACACATATATATTATGTATATACCAAACATATTATATATATACTATATATATATATATATATATATATATATATATATATATAGATAATATATATATATATATATACATACACATCTTGAGGTTATCTTGAGATGATTTCGGGGCTTTTAGTGTCCCCGCGGCCCGGTCTTCGACCAGGCCTCCACCCCAGGAAGCAGCCCGTGACAGCTGACTAACACCCAGGAACCTATTTTACTGCTAGGTAACAGGGGCATAGGGTGAAAGGAACTCTGCCCATTGTTTCTCGCCGGCGCCTGGGATCGAACCCAGGACCACAGGATCACAAGTCCAGCGTGCTGTCCACTCGGCCGACCGGCTACATACACATATAAATATACGCATACACAAGGTATGTTACACACGTGCGTATGCACATACACATGTACAAACACACACACACACACATACACGTGAAAAGAAAATTACAAGCCGCCGACCAGTGGGCAGAGAGCACCACGCCGGCCAGGCGAAGAAGGCACAAAACTGCATCAAAAGGCCGACCTTGACAACAAAACCCTAAAGTCCCAGCACGACCACAACATGTGCCAAGACCCAAAAAGATCAGTCTGCAAGCCAGGAAGACCCCGAACCCCAGAAGGCAGAACCGGTCACACACAAGGAAACAAAGCCCCTGAACCTACAAAGAGGGCCAAGAGGAAGAAACCTACGGAACGAAACCAAAGAGCCAAAAGGAACCCGGAATTGAACCAGGGGGAGCCCAAACCATCACATTTGCCGGTGGAGATACACCACAGAAAGGCAAAGCGCAGCCTCCAGACAGAACCCCAAGGGAATCGGTCAAAAACAAACCGAAAACTGTGGGACAAGGTGTGGGTGCAAGCATAACAGACAGGGACACTGAGCCCAAACCCTAGGGCCCAGACCCAAAACAGACAAAACCGAAAACACGGTAAAAAATCAACACTCAAACGTTCCCAGAGGAACAGGAAACGGTCAGAAAACACCAGAAAAGCAAAGAAACGACAACAGGAGAATAAAACCCCCTGAAAAAGGTGAAAAACTCATCCAAGACGCTCGCTCGCACACCCAGGCGCATGTAAACAAACCGCAACGCTGCACTGGTGGCCACACCGGGAAACCGGCAGAAGAAAATGGCCACCAGAACAGAAGGCTGTGACCGACGCAAAAGATGCGAAAATACGCCAGCAAAAGTGGGAAGCAAGCAGACTGGATGGGCGAAAAAACTCCGCCCAGAAGCAGAAAACCCAGGCAGGGGCAAACCGACCCAGAACTGCTAGCAAGCATTCCCCACAGCCCCGGGAACCCGCAACAGAGGCCCCGGGGCAGAGCCGTCCTCCAAGCCCTCCGCCCTTAAAGAAAAGGAAGAGTCCATGGGAAAGACAGCAAGAAAGGGCCGCTGATAAGACCCAGCAGCCTTGGCAGGAGGAACAGGCTCAAAAACTTCCGTCCCCAACCCGATCGGGGCAGCCCCCGAAAACCGCCAGTCTCTCGGCCCCAACTATACCCTGCCCCAACCCGGAAACCCGCAGACGGTCCGGAGTCGGAAACAGGGAGGGAAAGGGGAGAACAGCACCTAACAAAAACGGGGTGGCCCTGAGGCATCCGAGTGGGAAACCAACCTAGCGTGTTGCAGCAATCTAACCTAGCTTGCAAGACGGATGCCGCCTGTACTCTGAACAGTAATAACATCAGAGGAATACTGGAGAACAAGCAGAGAATCTCTCTCGCAAGACGCCAGGTCAAGGTGTCAGTGACCCAACAGGCAACATGACGGAGGTAAAAGTGGCGACTGTCACCCGGAGACAAGGGCACAGCAACCAACGATCCCATACAAGATGGGTTGGAACCTGGAAGACACATTCAATGGTCCACTGAGCCCCGACAGGGGTTTCCAGGGCCCGTAGGCTGACTGCTACGGGAAGCCCGGGCAAGGTGTTGCTAACCGGTTAAGAAACCCAAAAATAACAAAGGGGTAGAGGACAACACTGAAAATCCCTGCGACGTGTACAATCACGGGGGCCTAGCAGAGGGCCAGGGGTGGGGAGGGCTGCGCGGATGATCGGCGTGGCAGTAAAGTGTGATGTTTGCTTGTTTGCTTGTTTCCTTGGGATTGTAGGGAGTTTCTACTTCTCTCTTCGTTTTTTTGTTTTAGTTTTTTACCATGTGGGGTTTGTTTTGTTATGCCTACCTTTCTGGGTGTCTAACCCTGGTTGATGGCAGATAAGGAAAACCCCAACCACAAGGGGGTTTTCCAGGGACATTGCTCCCTGAAACCTCTCTGAAGGGGCCAGGTTCTGGTGCTGGTCCCTGGTAGGTCTGAACTCCTTAGCTAATGTCCCAGTCTAATAAAATATACATTAGCCCGATAAGCTCCAGGGAGCCGTAGGGGCTCCCCACAGAAAAGTAGAAGTGATCAGTGTCCAAAGCGAGCGATAGTGTTAATTAAGATTGAAGGGGCAAACTAGTGAGAGGCTAGTTTCACAAAACTTTCTTTTCATTATGGGTAGTCCTTTTGGCAATTTTGAGGCTGCGGTTTCATTTTAATCATGCCGTAGCCTGTTTTGATCCACTTATCTTTCTGGGTGCCTTTCCTTGGATGATGACAAAAGATGCTAAACTTTAAATGTAAAATATTCATAGGCCATCGCTCCCGGCAACCTCTGAGGGAGCCAAGTTCTGGCTCGTAGTCCCTGGGAGGCCAATGGAACTCTGCAAATGATGACACTTAGTAGTATGGAACTTAATCAGTGTGATAGTTTCAGGGAGTCAATGGGGCTCACCACAGAAAACAATTTTAGGGAAATCATTTTTGTCTGTGCACCAGGGGCTTGTCATATTTCATAGTGATGAAGTACAGTGAGCAAAGGTCTCAAAATCCAGTCAACATACTTACTGCATGCTCCAAGATAACATGACTCATTTCATGTGCCAGGATAACAGCAACTTGGTCATCATTCTCAAGGAGGTCCATCATCCCACGAAACATAATAATGTCACCACTCTGGATAAAGTAGGAATGCATTAGTTTTTTGGAACCATTGTATTTAATACAACAACATTTGTCAGAAAATTTGACTAATATTAAATACAATCCATTTACTAATTTTAAATACAATAAGCAGATAATATTGCTGCTGGGTAATATACAAAAGTTAACCCATAGAAATTGTAGCCAGTAGTGGAATTTTCTATCAATAGAAAATGGGATGGGATATCACTGGTGACCACGATGGTCTTTGGGCACCATACCAGTTTACTTGTACAAGTATGGTGAATAAAACAGGTAGATATTTATATGTAATGTGTATATATAGCATAATAACACCACAAACAGTATTGTTGGTGGAGAAATATTAGTGCGTCTGGCCTTGAGGGTGGCAGCCAGCTGACTGTGTGAGGTCCTACGTCTTTGTGCCTTTACTCACCATACAAGCTTAGACGTACAGTTATGGTGTTAACAAAACATGTAAATACTTATATATAACGTCTGTATATAAAAGCAAAAAGAGTATGGTGGGTGGAGAATGGTGGCAAGTCAGGTGAGGTGAGGGAGGGAGGGAGTGGCAGCCAATGGCAGGCTGCCACTGGCTGCCACAATGTAGATACTTATATACTGTATAGCGTCTGTATATAGTGAATAAAAGCAAAAACAGTATTGTGGGAGGAGAATGTGGGTGAGTCAAGTGACTTGAGGGAGGGAGGAAAGTAGCAGCCAGTGGCGGGCTGCCACTGCCACTGCCACTCAGCATGCCAACTTAGTGGTTCGTTATGGTGAACATGAATGTAGATACTTATATATAACGTCTGTATATAGTGAATAAAAGCAAAAACAGTATGGTAGGAGGAGTTGAAATATTGAATAATTGAATCAACAATATGCACACCATATTTTTGAGTACAGCGATGATTCACTCATTTTATAAATATATCACAATACACACTATTGAATAATATTACAGCAAAAAAACACTACGAAAAATCAATCAGAGAAATTGAAATAATTAGGTAATTATCTCTTTGTGGCAACTCCGGCCTGACAGCTGGCGAGCAAGAGACCGCCTGGGACGAATGCTGAGCCAGCGCCTGTTTTTTGCCAGACTTCCCAGCCCTATAGTGGGCAATATATGCCACTTACGATTTTTTTATTTTTCCCATGATCAGTGAACACAAATTAACAGGTTACGAAGAAAAAAAGATTTTTTTTTTTTTTGTATGCGCCTGTGGGTGTCAAATGGTATATAGCCATGCGCCATTTAACCCTCAAACCGCTAGGGGCCCAAATGGAATTCACACCCACAGGCGCAACAAAAAAAAAAAAATTAAACAAATTCTTTTGTCTTATAGAAGTGTTTATTTTTGTTCCCTGATCACGGAAAAAATAACAAAAAAATCGTAGGTGGCATATTTTAGCCGCAATAGGGTAGGGAAGTGTGGCAAAAAAGGGGCGTTGGCAGAGCCTTCGCCAGACGAGGTCTGCTCCGCCCGAGCTGTCAGACGGCAGTTGCCACAAATATATTATTACCTAATTATTTCAATGTCTCTGATTGATTTTTTCTTAGTTTTTTTGCAGTAATATTATTCCATACAGTGAATTGTGGTATATTTATATTATAAAATGTGTGAACCATCGCTGTACTCAAAATTATGGTGTGCATATAAGTGATTCTTTATTATGTTCATAAAACAATAAACAAATAGTTTTGCTGTTGTTACACTATATACACACAGGTATATATAAGTATCTGCATGTTTTGTTCACCATAACGAACTACTAAGTTGGTCTTGTGAGTCAAAAAGCAACGAGGAGTGGCCGCCAAACACCAGCGCGCCACTCACTGCCACGCCCTCCCTCAACACCACCTCACTCACCCTCATTTACCTCCCACAATACTGTTTTTGCATTTATTCACTATACACAGACGTTATATATACGCATTTACATGTTTGTTCACCATAACTGTACATCTAAGCTTGTATGGTGAGTAAAGCCACAAAGACGTAGCTACTCACACAGTCAGCTGATCGGCGGCCGCCCTCAAGGCCACCGCACTAATATTTCTCCTCCAACAATATTGGTTGTGGTGTTATGCTATATACACACATTATATATAAGTATCTACCTGTTTTATTCACCATACTTGTACAAATAAGCTGGTATGGTGCCCAAAGACCTTTGTGGTCACAGGTAAACAACACGATAAGTCCTGCAGACGACGCTCCTCTCACCAAAATGGCGGCTCCCAACCTACTCCTCTCGCTGTTATCTCACACTATACACACGTTATATATAAGTATCTACATTTGTGTTCACCATAGCGAACCACTAAGCTGGTGGTGAGTGCAGTCAATAAATGGTGGCCACACACAGTCAGAAGACGACGCCCACAACCCTCCCTCTACAGCCACTCCTCCCTCCATCGAGCACAGCGATAAATATCACCACAATCACGCTGTTATCAGAATCCTGGTCAGTTTATCAAAGTCAGGGGTCTTCAGTAATACTATCACTGCTAAATAATAGCAGTATCACTTATATTTTGGCATTTGTAGGCGATGCTGTGGTCACAAGCTGAACAGCTGTGCTGTGAGCTCGTGCTGCGTGCGCCAGCCTTGGTGGCTGGCTGAATACTGACGCTCTCACACCCAAGAATGTTGGGCTGGATTTTTTTCTAGGTGGCATCTGGCAACTATCAGTCGTGGCTGTACTATAGCTGCCCCTATCCCAGGCGGGGCGTTTAAATTATACCGCTAGACACGAAATCATTTATAAATGATGTGCGCGGTTTGGTTTTGTCACTGATATCATTTATATATGATATGCGCGGTTTGAGGGTTAA